>CM042328.1:15529390-15534390 GCA_023566125.1 Zingel zingel | reverse complement strand
ACTCCACTACTGCAGGTGTCCCAGAGGTAAAAGTTATGCACCTTGTTGTCATATTTAATAAATCTCACCTAGCAAAGACTTTTAAGTAATTCTTCCTGAGTCTTTATCTGAGAGGTGTGTGTTGTTTGTGTTTAGAGATATATGGTGCCATGATCTGTCTGACACAACAGGGGGCAGTATGGCTCTGTCCATCACCTTCTTCAACTTACCCAAATACTCTTATAATGTAACGTAAGATAGCATTTAAAATACAATGTAATAGAATAGAAAAGGACTTGTGTGCTTAGTTTAAGGCAATTCAATGTGATCTATACATCTACATAAGACAAAGACTGATGAAGTGCAGGGATTTGTTTGGAAATATATGTAGAAACTTTGCAGTTTAAACCCACATTGAAATGGTTAAAGAACAACACTGCTTTAAATTTTACCTGCTTTCCATCTTTTTTCTCATATTGAAAAATGCAACACTGCAGTTTGATAGTTGGTGCAAAGGCGAGAACAAAAAAGATGTGGGCTTGTTATCAAAGACTCTAGTGGAGCTCCTTAACGCTCTTTTTTTTTTTTTAACCCTTTTTCGTTCAGCTTCCTTCTGTATCAAAAAGGGCACAATTACTCTAGAATAACAAGGGAAAATTTGAGTCAACTAAATATCAATCTTACTTTGGATTTAGTGTTTTTCCATTACACTGGGAAAAATGGCTTTTGTGTGTTGCAACTTAGCAAAAATTGTAAAGAAATTTTAAAATCATAGTTTTTTTAGCCAGTTTTGTTGTAATGTGCGGCTCCAGTTTGTGATGGTCAAATCAAACGATCATCATCTTTGATCAATGTGATTTCTTAAAGACACCAAATGCTGTGTTTCATCCATAAACACATTTTTGAGTTAACTGATTCACAGTTAACTCAACAGTGATACAAGGCTGTCAAATGTCAAATGAAGATATTTGTTAATACATTTCAAGAAAATAGCTCAAGAAAAAAATCAGTTATAGCACTAATTAGTCCTGAAATGTTGATGTACTTTTAACAAAACACGATCATTTATGTTCTGAAAAACCTTTGTGGAGGTAATCTCTTCTGACATATCAGAGTGTTGAATGCTGTAGGATATTTACACTAAAACCCATCATATTAATGCTAGTGGTGTCTTACTCCCTTGAGAAAATAAATTTGACAGTTTTGATGCTAATATTACCCCATATAAACATCCATCCTTGTATCTGTCATATTGGTGTTTGTATTCATTAGCGCTTGCAGTTGGAGCTTCATTAGAACTAAAAAAGGCAGTTTGTTTTGTAGAAACACAAGAGGTTTCAGTAGCTCCCTGGCTGTGCATTTGCTCTGTTTGTGTTAAAATGATTTCGCCCATTTGTCAGTTCGGTGTGCTACTGTAGCAGTGTGTGTGTGTGTTGTGTGTGTGTGTGTGTGTGTGTGTGTGTGTGTGTGTGTGTGTGTAAACAATTTTTTGTCTGTGTGATGTTCTTATGAGAAACACTAAAATGACAGCTGTGAGCTGTATAATGAAAGTGTCACTTTTCAAACAAATTTGTTTGGAGTGTGTGTTTGTGTGTGTGTGCTTGCTTGCATGTGTGTGTGTGTGTGTGTGTGTGTATTTTCTTTTACACACACATGTATATATGGATGTGTGTGTGTATTGATGTGTGTGTGTGCTGTCATTTATTTGTCATCTTCCAAAGTAAGACAGAGTATCTTTCATCTTTTTCTTCTCATCTAATCCCTGATAGAAAACATAGTTGTATTTGCACACACACACACACACACACACACACACACACACACACACACACACACACACACACACACACACACACACACACACACACACCGCACACACACACACACACACACACAAACATGCAGACGCTGGTTGTTTGTCTCAAATGAGCCCATAATTATACTGCTTGTTTATACTTTGTCTCCGAAGTGTTGAATCCTGTTTTGTTTTTGCAGAACAAAAATAGTTTGCTTTGTCTCTCTGTAATGATGCTCCACATCACTGTCACAACAGCGTTACAGAGTGAATGTGTGTCTGTAACATATGTGTTATTTAAACTGTGGTTTTCTCTGTATGTTTGTAAGTGTGTGTGTGTGTGTGTGTGTGTGTGTGTGCTTTCAGGGATGCTGTGCTGAGGTGAAGTGAGGAAGTTGCTGTTGCACTAATCACTGTGGATACAGAAAGCTGTGGTTACTCACCTCACCCCAGAGTGTGTTAACATGTCAGATGTGTTTCCAATTTTGTCTCACTCTGCTTGTCTCCTGAATTTTCTTGTTTAACTTATACCTGCCACACAGCTCTGCAGTCTTAATTCAAAAGATGGAAAACTGAGTTAAATGTTAAAAGTCCAGCAATGATCTGAAATGACAAAATACCTTGAACTTAGAAAATGGCATATTTATTCTTTATGCATTATCACTGTGAAGATAAATAACATGTCACAAAAGTAAACCATCTCAAGTTATCAAAGTCTGAGTCAAGTCTCGAGACACAGAAACCCAGTGTCGATTCACATATCAAATCAAGTTTTAAAAATGCACTCCTACTAATTGCAAAGTGAATCTGGGCCAGAGATGTTCACAAGTCATTTTTTGGAAGTCCAAGTTGAGTCTCAAGTCTTTGAGGGGCAAGTCCAAGTCAAGTCTCAAGTTTCTGGCCATCTGATCTGTCCCTAACACTATATTGTCAACTATTATTAATTCAAAGCATGTCCTGTAGCTACCATCCATACAGTACACTATCAAAATCAGTTGTAGGGTAACTTTATGGGGTCTACTGCAATGCAATCTGAAGAAACACAAATTAAGAACTCTGTTTCAATTTCATAACTGTATTTTTCAACATTTTGGTATCGGACATCGTATAGTCTAATCTTCTGCTACTTAACACATCCCTCTAGCCCTCGGACCTGGTGAAATATTAACCTAAGTTTGTCACATCATATGGATACAACTATAAAGATACAATTTGCCTGTTCCCAGCATTAGCACTTAAAAAGCAATAATTGCATGAAAACAGGTTGTTGACAAGTCTCGAAGCTCGAGTCCGAGTCAAGTCTTAAGTCTTTTGGGTCGAGTCGCAAGTCAAGTCTCAAGTCACTGTTTGTGCGACTTAAGTGAGACTCGAGTCCGAGTCTCAGACTCGAGTCCCCATCTCTGATCTGGGCCCAGTAATATAGGCCAGAGATAGTGTGAGGAGTGTGCCCGTGTTTCCTCCAGACCCCTCTCTTAGATCTTCTTATCTCCGTGCGTTAATGAATTGGAGTCATGATGTCTCAGTATAAGCATTATTTTTGCTCAAGCCTAAATAGTTTCAACTCACGCAAACACATATTGGCTTCAATACCCACCGCTCTGATCTCCCTTTTGTGTTCACTTGTGTCTCATTGATGAATTTTGTTATGCCGTATAACTTCTAAACTTTGCTTTGCATTTTGTCTGAACACAAAGTAGTCATGCAGTTACACTGTTATTAAAGCTATTGAGTCAAACTGATGTCAATAACAGAACACAATTCTGTCTGTAGAAAAACTTGCAGAAGCAAGCTACTGTATGCTGAATGATTATACAATACATACAATTAAGGACAAAATGAGAACTAGTAGCTCTAAAGCTCAATGTTAATATCAAATAATAGGCCTATGGTCAAGTGTGGCAACTTTGTATATTTTGTTAAAAATTACATGGCGGTTAATATGTAAATATTCCACTGTGTTGATTCCATGTTGATCGACCAGGTATGTATGTTTCATTTATGGATACAAAATAAATGTTCTTATTAAAAAAGGCCAGTGATCGGTTTGCCTATGGTCACTCAACATGCAGTTTTTAATGCTGAAGTGTTAGCATGGGGCACCTGACCGAAGGATCTACAAGAGATTTGGTGAGTTAATTTAATGGTTGTTAACTCTCCATATTTTCTGTTTGTTCAGCTACACAAGAGTGTTGAAATACATATCTTAACACTCTGTGGTATTCAGGTGTGTGTGTGCTTCAGGAGCTCTCTGTGGTCTGCTTGTGGTAGATTCCATCCACTCGCATACATATTCATAGCAGGAAATGGGAACGATGCCCAAATATGGAAGAATGTGGCTTACATGAACAAGACGACGTCTGTCGGAGTTATGAAGCCAAGATACTGTATGTTGGTATGCACGCAGTTGACGCACAAATACACAGAGTGAGGACTATTATTATTAACACTAATCATTGCTTAAATCAGAAACTTAAATCAGTTTTAATCAAAGAGGGAAGCTAGGTGCACCAGGAGGAATGTGACCTTAGATGTTTGCACTTTTTTTTTCTTCCCTCCATCTCTTTTTTTCTTTCTGTTTTCTACCCTCCAGCTACCTTCTGGCTGTCCCCTGAGGCATCATGGTTAAAGGTGTATCTGCTGGGCAAGTTGTGGCTTGTTTGTGTGTGTGTGTTTTTTGTGAGCGAGTGTGTCTTGGGGCTAATGAGTGTGTTGGAAATTGTGGCCGTATAGACCATAAGGAGGGTACAAAGAGGTTGTGAGAAGATGAGCAAGAGTGACATTGGTGTGTGATATATATATATATATATATATATATATATATATATATATATATATATATATATATATATATATATATATATATATATATATATATATATATATATATATATATATATAAATAGATAGATAGATAGATAGAGCCACATGTGTGTTTAGAGAACAGATTCATGATGCAACCAGTCGTAACAGGTACAATGGATATGGGCCCAGTTTTGCAGTATACCCACTAATGGTAGGATACTGTGCAGAGAAGCCGCTCCCTTGTCTGTATTCGAGGGCAAATTTCCCTCGAGGGCCATCAGAATGCAGCATGGGACGGCAGATGGGGGAGTATTACTTTCCCCAGTTTCGTTGGGTTTCAACCTTCCTCGTTTAGGATAAAACACAAAAGGGATGGCAGGAGAGAAGATTGTGGCTGGTGAGATTTTTTTTAAAATTTAAGGTA
>CM042328.1:15439390-15519390 GCA_023566125.1 Zingel zingel | reverse complement strand
GTATTTTTTTCTTTATGCATCAGAGTTAAAGTAAAAATGTAAATCAACATTGCAGTGCATCAAGTACTTTCATTATTTGAAGTACAGATGTCTGAATGGGGTATTCATATTGGCCAAGAGGCAATGTCCAACTGGAAACACAACTTTGACACCTTTACATTGTGAACTCACCCTGTGACTAAGCATTGTGTCTTTAACCACACAGATCAATATATTTCCTCAGCACTGATTTTGAAAGTTCTGAATAAATACACCGAAAGACCTCAAGTTGTTTTCAACTTTGAGAGAAAAGTTGGGGTTTTCCCACTGACGTCAGTGCAGTGAGACTTTTCTTGGAGTCGTTGGAGGAACTGAATCTTGATGCACTTTCACACTGGCTTCAACATTTGGCTCCTGGTAGTCACTGCTTGTTGTAATCTCTAATTGTTAAACTTAAACCCCAATTCAATAACCATAAACTGACCTCTGGAAAAAGTGTGGACTGACCAATGTTACATCGATTTGGAAACATTTCACAACTTGAAACTAGTTCTCATAACGCATGCATGCATGTATGCATGCACGCACGCATGCACGCACACACATATGCACACACACACACACACACACACACACACACACACACACACACACACACACACACACACACACACACACAGTCCAAATGCTACTCCTGCCCTGTATGACTTTCCGTTCCATTCATCTCCTCTCCTCTCTTGTCCCACGCTGCTCTGCTGAAGTAAATAAATAAACAGAGGGTGTAGGAGAGGAAGGTGATGGGAGGCTATTGGGGAAGGCGTTAGCTCAATCATTCATCAGCTCATGTATCAGACAGTCCTTCCTATTTATCTCACTCTGCAGGGCGCTGAGAGATGTTTTTTTGTGACTATCTTCTTCTCTCTGGCTCTGCTTCTCTCTTGATGCTTAAATCTCCATCTTTCTTTCTGTTCGCTCTCTTCTACTCTCTCCTGAGGATGGATGAAGGTGAATGTGCAGCCAGAAACCCAGTGCATCGATCACTGCAGCATTGGCAGGGCTGACCGGTGAGCAGTTCTGTGAGTGATGCACCAGGAGGCTCCACTCTGGATTCACCCAGGAGGGCTGATCGCAGACCTGCGAAGATGAGGCAGGTATCTGGCTGGACTTCTCAGAAAGTTTTTGCTTATCTTCATCTGCAACAACAGCCACTGGACCTACTATCTACTCATCGCACTGTGTCATACATTACACAACACATGCATTTTGTTTACTTTAAAGGTCCAGTATGTAATATATTTCCTGTAATAAATCCAAAAATGACCCCAATGCGTCATTATAAATATCATAACATTCTCAATCCTCAACTGATTTTCACATTCCAGGTGTCATTGTAAATGGAATGTTCAGCTCATTCTAGTCATGTGATCCATTTTGAGCTTAGGGTGTGAAAACTTTGTCATCATATGTAATGTCTGTTTGTGTTTTGGTCTGTGTGTTGGTATCAACTGCCCAGTTTGACAGCCAGTCCAGGTTGCAGATATATCTGTGAAAATGTAAACCCAGCGCACTACAGCTGTAACGTTAGTACAGCCATGGAAGCACCAAACAAACGAACGGGATCAACGGAGATAGACTACCAACCTAAAAAACACAGGCATGTTTGTAACAGTTGCATGAGATGTAACAAACCCCGGGTAAATATTGGAGATGTATTTGAAATATGGAGACAGCTTAGAGCCCGAGGACACAGAGTTGGCTAATTTCCTCCTGAACAGGTAAGCATTAGCTTCAGGCTAATTTATCACGGCTACTAGGGACGGGTATTTTATGCAATTTAAACATTTGTGTTCTCACATTGAATTATATAGAGTACCCAAGTTGGTTACTCTCACAAACAATTGAGACACAGTCAATAAAGTGATCCCAACTGGTCCTGGCTAACGCCGCCATGCTAACCCTGCTAACCCTGCTAACCCTGCCATGCTAACCCTGCTAACCCTGCTAACTGCTAACGTTACCAGAGGACCAGGCAAGCAGGCCACGGCTGTTTACAACGTGTAGCATGTTCAGCGGCCATAGCTGACAACGGTGAGTTATTTTAAGCCAAGAAAGGGGGGTTGTAAATTGGGAAGAGAGGACTGTGAGTTTGCAGTGTGTTTAGCGATTGCTGCCGTAATTCTAAGCCAATAAAGTGTGTTCAGTCGGGTGGCGAGGACGGCAAGGTAGCTGATGTTAGTGTTATTTTTAGTGGTTCTCACCGTAAATCTAAGCCGAAGTGTCTGTCCATCGGGTGGAGAGGACAGCGAGCTTGTGGCGTTTTTAGCAGTTCCTACAGTAATTCTAAGCTGAAAAAGTGTGTCTGTCAGTTGGGTACAGAGCTCCGCGTGCCAGCATCTAACGTTAGCTACTCCGATGTGCTGTGAAGTAATGTCTGGCAATGTGAGACAAGCGTATATCAACATTGTTGTGAATGCTGCCGTCTCAGCCTGGCAACCAACGTTAACTTCGAGTCTGTGGAGGAGGGGGCGGCAGAGACCACTCTCTCCAGTATTTTGAATTTGTACTGCAGTAACTATTTTAAACACTAGCTGTCAGTATTACATTATTGCACCTTTAAATTTTGTCTTCTCACTAGACTCTTTCTACCTTGCCTTACTAAAAGCCACTAAGTGTAGAATTTGTATGTAATTATGACAGCTTTCAAGTTATTCTGATGGCAGAGGTTTTGATTATAATTTTTTAAGACAACCTTGGGGAAAATTGGTATTGCTTTCATTCCCTTCATGTAAATCCACAGTCCTTGTTCCATGCAAATTAATTATAACGTCCAGCTGAGGCGACAGTCTTTCTGGTAATACGTGCTTTGTCTTCCCTGTGCTGTTGGAAGCTCAAAAAGATAATTTCATACTACAATGGCTATAACCTCTGATGATACCCACTTGTTTAGTCTAACTTAATCCGCTAAATCCTCATATTACTTTCAGCTGAACTTCACAATGTCTTTTGGCACAGAACGTCGATCGTGGATTTTGTCCCACGTCACATGCATTTAAAGTGCTTTAGAAAGGGATCTCTTTGTGGCTGGTTTGGACAGGACAAACAATTGCTGCAACCTTTCAAAGTACATTAGGCAAGTTTTCAGCATTGTTTTCAGATAGATTTGAAAAAATGTAAACCTATAATTTTGTAGTGGCACTTGTCGGTTTGCCATTCTGTTTAAACTGGAGTAAATGGAGAAAATGAACTCCCATCTCAACAGTAGCACATGTAAGACATGTTCCAAGTTCACTCGTTTACGTTATTTTTTATTTCCTTTCTTTCCAGACTCATAATGTACCACTTTCATTTAAGCTTGTTTAGATCATTACTTGAACCAAGTAGCATAATAGCATGGCTCATTTCAGCTTGTTAACAGGTAAACCACACAGAGTGAGGTCTGTGTACTTACATACATGCTAGACTTACGTTCAGAGTGCTGCAGCCCTCAATCCATTATGTGTAATTATGCAATCTGTGTGTGTAATGGTGTATGGATTTGCATGTGTATCACAGTCTGAATGTATGTCTGCAAAGAGCATGATCACTGGCATGTTTAATGCACTGCATGTACTTTAGTATTTGAAGTAGTTTTAGTCAAATATTTCAGAGAGATGTAAGATAAACTGTTACAATGTGTTAATATAATGTCTCATCACACTGGTGTTTACTATTCACCCTTCTTTTCTATCAATCTTTTCTTTTTATATCCATTTCTCCCTCTGCGCGCGTGCACACACACACACACACACACACACACACACACACACACACACACACACACACACACACACACACACACACACACACACACACACACACACACACACAGTAATGAAGTAGGTAATGTAGACCAGCTCTCTCTCAAATACAACACAATTACAACAGATTACACAGCAATGGCTTCCACATGGTTCACAGAAAGTGAGATTACCACCCTCACAGTGTGTGTGTGTGTGTGTGTGTGTGTGTGTGTGTGTGTGTGTGTGTGTGTGTGTGTGTGTGTGTGTGTGGTAGGTGCTTTCCTTTGGACCACCACCGACATAGCACACTTGGTTTACAACATATATTGAACCAGACAAGGGGTGGAGGGAAGCACAGGGTAAAAGGTTGAGGAGGGGGGGGGGAGGGGGGAGAAGGGGAAAGGGAATTGGAAGATGTGGTTGTAAAAGAGGTCTGGCTGCATGTTGTTGGTCTTTATGATGTTGGTGCATATGTGTGTGTGTGTGTGTGTGTGTGTGTGTGTGTGTGTGTGTGTGTGTGTGTGTGTGTGTGTGTGTGTGTGTTATATAGTAGAATGTAAGTCTCCTATCATGAGAAAATGCAAGAGAAGTTTAGCTTCTCCCAGTTGTAGCTGGATGCTGCTAAAATTAGTTTATGCTGCAGTCATGCAAACTAAAATGCTATTTGTGTACTGTATCAAATGCTGTTGTTTGCTGAAGAATTAAAATACCAACAATCCAGATGGAAAGAACTATAACTGGAGCCTACACTTCTACTTCAATATCAGCCCAGAGAAAGGTGCCAGACAATCACAGGTGTTGCTCTGAAACGTTAGAATGCAAGCGAGGCCAATACAACACATTGAAAAGCTGCTTCTTCACTGCAACGTGGGTGATCCCGTGCTCTGACATCCAGTTGCTGTAAGCACTGTGTGTACCGGCCAAAAATATCTCTGCTTGTAGGCCGATATGAAAATCATAAGACAGACATAAAAGGAAAATTATTTCATATGATCTACCGGAGAGGAGATTGTAGCATACTCCATTAATGTAAGCCATGTGATGGAACAAAGTCCGAAACACTTTGCAGCACCATGAGTACATGCATTTTAAGCATGGCTGTCTGCTGGCAGCTGTACTACCACGCTCTACTTACAAGACCACAAAAATGTACAGCATGTGCACAGTTTATTTTTACAAAAGAAAGCTCAGTGTGTATTCACAGGAGGAAAGACAGATATTAAAAACTATTTGAAAATTGAAACAATACTTCATATGTAATCCTTCTCATATGTCACTCTACTGACAGAAAACACACACATTTTGTTCTTCTATTCCTACATTAATAATGCCATTGCTTAAAGCTATACATTAAGGACCATAGTCTGAACTAGAAAAGTTTAAAACACAGAGAAGCTGTCATTCTTAAGCATTTTTTCAGCAAGCAGACCCCTCCACCAACTCAAAATGAAATGCAGTTTCAGCATATTTTGATTGTGTTCTGGGGATTTGTAAAATAGCTGAGAGGTCTGCCCTGGTCACAGCTGTTTAGCATGTCAGACATACTGACTATCGTGTAGTGTAAGGCTAATAAGAGGTTGCAAAGCTTAAATTCTGACAATGTACAGTAGGCAGACATTAAAGAGCTACAGTAATGTGTTTGATGCAATCTGTAAAAAAGTAATTTTTTTTCTCCCTGGTAGACCAGGATATAAGTCATTACTGTATTCTGGTGGGTTAATGAGAGACAAGTACTCTTTCTTTTACTAAATAAAACAGAAATTCTTATTTTTTCTTATATTTTGTAACCTTTTACACAGTTCTGCATATCTGAGTATATTGTCCCCATCCAACTTTAGCAAAGCACACGACAACAAATAGGTTTGAGGTGAATGTAAGATGAAAGGAGGTGCAGGAGTATGGATGAGTAGTGAGATGAGGTGAGAGGAGAGTAAATGGCTGCAGTGCACCTGGACAGGTGAATGATGGATTAACCCTTCAACCAACTGCAGGAGAGCAGCCTCGATCAATCCATCAACAAGGACAACAACCACCAATCACACCGCAGGGTGGAGAAAATGACCCGCCCTCTCTCTAGCTGGATTTTCATACACAAACACACTTCAATACATACAAGCTGACAGGTACAAATCCACAGAAAGGAAAGCGTGTGGACTTCAGACTTTCTCCTAAGATGAACTCACATGCCTTAACGCTCCCTTTTTCTTCTATGCAACAAACAGACATTTCTCAGCTCATTTTTCCTGTGTTTGCCCCTGCCACATTCCCAGGCTGTCCCACTGCAATGCCAGTGTTTTCAATAGAGTAACATATCAGACCTAACCCAAACCAGAACCCAACACGGAGGCTCTGACCGCAGGAGTAAAACAATGTAAGACTCCAGGGACACCTACAAGTTCAGGAGGCATATGAATCTCTCTCTGTGTCTTTCCCAGATTTTGTCTCTCAGTTTCTCCCATCGTCTCCGCTCTTGTAGTCTGTCTTTCTTTACCTCCTGCTCCTCTCTGGTGGTGATATGTGGTAGACCTCAAACTATTGTGTTGCAAATGTTAAAGTTTTCCTAAATTTACCCCGGTCTATTCTATTTATGGGAGACAGACAGGCCGCAGCATGCTTTTTATAAAGGCTTCAGGTTTTTTCTTACATGTACATTACATTTATCTGTTTTATACTGAGAGCAGCATTTATCTTGTTACTCTATATTTGTTAACCAGTGGCTGGAGCTACATAACCCTTGTGTTGTCTTCCATTTGACCATGTACTTGTCGTCCTGAAAATCAACACTTTTTCTGACTTTTGGCTTTTTTTAAAAAAAAATATTTTTTTACGTTTAACGCTTCTTTTCACTACCATGTATAAACACCACTAACACCAACTTATTAATAGTTTTACACTCATTTTTGGAATTCATGGTCAATAAACCTCATTTATAGGAAATTATACCTAATTATTGAGTTAAAAAAGCAGAAATTATGAATTATTTAGTCTCATATTAAATGAAGGATAATCACAGAAGGGTAAATGTCAACGTTCAGTCTGTTGTTTTTTCAAATGCTAATTTTTTTTTTTATAAAACACCCAAAAGTCAATGAAAGTAGAGATCCTATCTTTTGTATGGAATCATCCAAATTAGGTAGAAAAGAAACCCATATTTCTGATATAGACATTTTGAAAAACGGGTCAAATTTGACCCGAAGACAACACAAGGGTTAAAGTAAAAACCCTGACGAACTTCTGGCAAATTTGAGATTTGCTCTGCAAGTCAGTCTGGCCAAGAGCCCATTCAAGCCCATTTCCAATTTTTTCAAATCGAGGCACCAATCACAACCGTTGAGGCAGGCTTTACACGATGATGATAGCGCAGTGACGGCGAGCAGCTTGTTGTTTACATTCATCATGACGGCTACCGAACATGGATGTATTAAGAGAACCAACCGAAGCGCAGCAAGCCGTTGATGCCGCGGTCGCTGCTATATCACCCGGATCGTTAGTCTGATTGGTTGAAGAACTATTTAATTGCGCCCAGAGGCATTTGAGAGTCACATTTTACAAGCTCGTGAGTTTTTTTTAAGATTTAGAATTCTTAATCTGCAAAGTAACTAGTAAATGTCAAGTAAATGTAGTTAGGTAAAAAGTACCATATTTCCCTCTAAATTAGAGTGAAAATATAATATGTAGTACTTGAGTACCTGTATTGTATATAGATAGATTCCACCCCTGTAAGAGATAGAAAGGATGGCCAAAACTATAAAAATCAAACAGATGTAACATACCACAAATATAGTTTGACAATGTTTTGGAAGTCTGACCATCACCTTTCTGTTATAGATGTTGATGTTAAGAGGGCCTGGTTAGTTTCATACATTTCCAGGTAAAAATATCCATTTAAAATGAGTTTGAAACACTTTCAGCGGTGACTCCTCTGTATGTGCAGGACGTGGAGGTCAGCAAGAGACTCACTCTGGCTTCTCAGGTTTCTGTCGTCATAGTTCTAGGAATTTGATGCAATGTTTGGAAACCGAGCTGCAGTAAGGCAGGGTGGATCTCAGTTTCAGTGTGATTGTGTGTGTGTGTCTCTTCTGTCTAAACCAATTCTGTTCAGCCAAAGATGATTGTGTCATTGCAGCATCCAGGGCGTGAGAGCTCTCTCTCTGTCTCTCTCTCTCTCTCTCTCTCTCTCTCTCTCTCTCACACTCACACACACACACACACACACACACACACACACACACACACACACACACACACACACACACACACACACACACACACACACACACACATCGTCAGGGTTTATCCCCTCTCTTGTCCTGGTCTCTGTCAGTCATGCACTGTGTTCTCACTCCTTACTCTGATGTCATTTGGGAGTGGATTGATGGGCGGTGAGAGCTTATGAGAAAGACACACACACACACACACACACACACACACACACACACACACACACACACACACACACACACACACACACACACACACACACACACACACTCACACATATCTGGTGGGGTGTTAGTGAATTATAGGTTTTTAATGCCTAACACTGTGGCTGATCCAGAGAGAAAAGTCAGGCCAACTAGCCATTAATCAAACTATTTCCCTGCATGTGTGTATTTGTGCGCCTCACTGATGTTTGTCACTACACAAAACAAGTCACATCAGGCGTCAATACACACACATACAGCTTGTGCAAAGCAAACACTCATAAACACAAAACAGCATGTGCGAAACTGAGAAGAATGAAAAGAGAAGAGAAATTAAGAGAATGGGGGAGAGAAAGTCAGAGAATGGAGAGAGAGGGAATAGAAGAAAAGGTGAAGATAAATAGACAGACAAAGTGATTTAGAGAAAGGATAATGGCTTCCATATGAGAATGTCAGAGATTTTTCCTGCTTGCTTTTTGGTGTAATCATATCAGCAGTCGGGCCGTTTCCAACCTTCATAAATGTGAAGTATGCAGCGAGTTTCAGGATCCAACTTCCTCTACATAAACACCCCTTAGAAAAACAACCCAGTTGGACGTGAGTGTATTAGACTGTGTGTTTGTGTGTCCACTCCACTTGTGTGTCAGGGACAGTGTCCATACAGTATGGCATACACATATTTGTGTACGTGGCATCCATGGGCGTAAATCTGATCTAACAGTAGGGGGGGACAATAAACATAAAATTTCTGAAGAGCAATTTTTGAAGGGGACACAAATAATACAGCCACAATTATACTCGTAGAGGACATGTGTCCTCCAAGCCACAAAAATACCTTAAAACATAATGACTTATTTTCAAAAAGTGTCCCCATATAAAAGAAATACAATACTTTTGTACACTTGTTAAATTAGCTGATCATAATGTAAATTAGTGAGCCACTGGTAAAGCTCATCAAATATGAATTAGGTTCATAGTTTCACCACGCGGTCATATTATAATTCTAACATGATCTTGCGTCCTCCGCATAAATATTAGGTTTCGTCTGGGACAGAGGATATATATTTAACTGCAGCAAACCCACTGATCAACCACTTCAAACACAACTATAGATCTTCAATATTAACCCTAATATCAGTTCACACACATAAGGTTAGGCTTATCGCCATGGTAACGTTAGTTGTAGTGGGTGCATTTCTATCCAACAAGCTATTAAACAAGCTAGCTAACGTTACATTATATTACACTAACATACCAAACTTTTTGTCCTAACTAATTCATGAATTACTCAGCATCATTTCTACTTGAGAAAAGAACAACTTCATCCGATGTTTAATGTGAAGAAAACAGCCTAGAACTGGCTACTTACTACATTCCTGTCACTACCGATGGGACTGTGATGGGAGTTCAGTTACTCCTGTTTCACCAAAAATGTAAGCTGTTACTGTAAAGGAAAGTTTCAGATATTCCTGAACATGATGATTTAGATGTTCCGACAGTATTTGTTTTATAATGTTTTTGCCACAACTTTATGCACAGATATGAGAAAAAGACATATCTTCTGCCTCTCCAATTAAATTCTTATCTGGATTGTGATTCTAAAATACAGGCATCAAACTCATCTTATGTGTCAGCCCAGTCTCATGGCAGTTCGTGAAATGGTCAAGTTATTGAATCTATTGATTCGTGAACAGGACACAAATATGTCGGGTTTTTTGTGTGTAGTGATTACGAATTTTAATTTAATGTATTTAAATGGGAAGCATATTTTGTGATCACAGCACGACAACGGTAGGGAGTAGTAGCCTATGAAAAGCAGAAAATCCGCGTAGGGAGGTGGGTCGGGGTTGTGGATGGGTCAAACAACGCAGGACGCGAACCCCGCGTTATTCTCTTCCTAATCACAACCGTCCCGTTGTTGTCGGCGTGACCAGCGTATGACGGTTCCTTTCGCAGTTCTTTTTTTTCCTAACCTCAACCGTCCCGTTATTGTGGCGTTTCATGTCCCCGTTGTGGCTGCGTGTGGCGGTCCGTCGGTCCGTCCTGTGGTTGTCGCCGGCGTGTGGCGTTTAATTTCCCCGTGGCAGTTTGTGAAATGGTAACGGTCAAAATTCGTGACCTGTACACGAAATAAACGAGAAAATTGTGACCTGTACAAGTATCAATAAATAAAAAAAACGTGACTATTTACGAACTGGCGTGAGACTGGGTTGCGTGTCTCAGGCCTCGTCCACACGTACAGGGGTATTTTTGAAAACTGGGATTTTTCAAAAACCTGTCCACACATGCACTGTTTAGAAAAATCACTGTTCACATGAAAGCAAAAACACAATTGAAGCACTGTCAAGAGCATGCCAAACCAACAAGCGGTGATATAACCCCAGTTGTGCAAAGAAGAAGAAGAAGAAGAAGAAGATGTTGGCCAATTAAAAGCCTGAAAAAAAGCTGTTACCAGAAGGCTACTCACAAAATAGAAGTCCGATGGTCTCGTCACGACGTTGTTGGCGGGGTCTGTGCTGTGGCAGTGTTGGATTACGTAGCAGTGACTTACGTAGCAGTGACCTCCGTAGCGCATTCTGACGCCTCCATTCCTCAGTACAATGGAGTAACTGTACATTTATGTGTGAACATGTTAAAACGTTCTGCTAGCAAGCCTGTTACCAACAGTATTTTTGCCACGTCCACCATTACAAAAAATGTCAGTTCATTTGTAATTCCTCACAAACGAGATAACGGCGCACACTGACGTTACAAGCCCAAAACTCTGTTCTTCCTGTCTACACAACAACACTAAACAGCATTTATTTTTTAAAATCTTCACCCTGGTCGGAGTTTTCCAAAAGCCATTTTTTCAGTGACCTAAAATGCCATTTGTGTGTGGCAAAAGGCCAAAACGCTGAGAAATTTTAAAAAAATACCCACGTACGTGTGGACTACTAAAGGCTTCACTGTTAGAACAAGAAAATGATCAACTAGTTGGTATCCCTAACAGCCATGTTGTTGCATAGCAGAAAAGTTGTCTCAACTTTAAAACAATACAAGTGGTAGATTTCTTTGTAACATAAAAGGCTTATGTCTACTGTTTACCTACAGACCATCCAGACAAAGGATACAATTACTGTAAGTGTAATCACTTTCCAGAGTTGTGCAGCATTCTGGAGTCTGATAAGCCTTCAAAGTCATTACTCAAACTGGCCTGGATTTCATCGTCTCCCAATACCTCAAGCGACACCTACCAACACCAAACTCTTTATGTTTAACACAGGGCTGTTTTCTGTCTAAATGCTTTGATCCCAAGTAGTTTTCTACCACTGTATTGAACTGTCATTAATTCTCAAACAGGTTTGGACCAGCATTTTCTGTCTATAGTTCTGCTGTTAGCAGGAGAGTGAGACTGATGCCACACCGTCTTAAGAAGAGGTCTAATCAGGAAACATTAAGTGAAAACAACTGCGTATGTGAATCATAGGTGTGTACGGTCTTTAATATATAAAAAATCCAATCCAGGATGTTGTTAGCCTATAGAATAAAGGTTTGAAGCAGGGGGAAACAGGTAGCCTGGCTCACTAGTTAACACATATTGTTTGTTTAATCTGTGCACAACCAGAAATGTAAAAAAATATTATATTTTTCCTTTTTTTCCCCTTATTTCCCAAAGGTTTTAGCTATTCCAACACTGTTCGTTGCTACCCCCCTTAATTTACTTTTCGTGGTCAAATTTGACCGGACAGTTTTAACTGCCTTTATTTTAACATAAATACCAATAAAAATGACAAAAAATATTTTTAATAGAACATTTATTGTAAAAAGAACCTTATTACAACATTAACATCTACAACATGTGTGTGGGTGTGTGTTTCTGTGTGTGCGTGCATGCATGTGTGTGTGTGCGAACATTGGTGGTTCACATGCACAAGTGGCAACATGACAACATTAACTGACATGAACTGACATGAACTTTGTGTGTGTGTGTGTGTGTGTGTGAGTGGGTGTACATCTGTGTGTATGTGTGTGTGTGTGTGTGTTTCTGTGTGTGCGTGCATACATCTGTGTGCGAAAATTGGTGGTTCACATGCACAAGTGGCAACATGACAACATGAACTGTGTGTGTGTGTGTATGTATGTGTGTGTGTCTGTTTGTGTGTGTGTGTTTCTGTGTGTGTGTGTGTGTGCCTGCATGCATGTGTTTGCGAACATTGGTGGTTCACATGCACAAGTGGCAACATGACAACATGAACTGTGTGTGTGTGTGTGTGTGTGTGTGTGTGTGTGAGGGGTGTACATGTGTGTTTCTGTGTGTGCATGCATGCATGTGTGTGCGAACATTGGTTATTCACATGCATAAAGGACATGTGAAGAGGAGTAGTAGAAGGAGTATGTGAAAGAGATGGGTTCCTATAATTTACACAAGATTGATTTGTTTGGCAGGTGTGGTTCACATTGGGGGAGAAGTACATTAGTTCAAGAAAACACTGGGCTCCCATAATTTACTCTAAGCTCTCTTGTGGAAAGTATGATTTATGTATAGAATGGACAAGAACAGGAAAGTTGTAGGAATGTGTGTATGGAGATGTCCTACAGCTCTTTTTGGCCGTAAACAAAAAAAGTGTGACCAAGTTGAATAAATCACTCAAAATTCAAAGAAAGTAGTCACAATGAATTTTATGTGTTCAAATGCCTTTTGTGAATGATACCATAAGGTATTGAGGCAATCTGATGAAAAATGCCATATTTATGGTACAGAGAATGTGTAAATCAGTCATTTTTGACTGGAACAGTGTTAGAAGGTTAAGTTGTTTTTTTAGCCTGCATGCAACTTACGTAGAAAGTTTTTTAAAGAAATAAACTTGTTCCCAATGGGGCTGAAATTCAGCTGCACACAACTTCTTCTTAAGAGTTTTTACGTACAAGAATCTACTTTTGGTGAAAGTCTCAAAAAACTATTTTCCATTGGACCTTGTTGCTGAAAACAGTAGAACACAATCAGTAAAGTTACAAAAAGTTATATAAAAGGTTATTTAGCTTTCATAAAAAAATAATACAGAATTACTTTTACAATTTAAAGGACAATTCCGGCGCAAAACGAACCTAGGGCTTATTAACAGATGTGTACCCCCTCTGTCACTCTTTGGAACATGTTTTCATGCAAATCGAATGTGTTTGTAGCTTGAAAGATGCTAGCGCGGACCGCTGATTAGCTTACAACGCTAGTATTTGGGGCACAGGGAAAGTAAAAACTAATCGCTATTTATACCACTAAAAAGGCTCAAAATATCACCACACTTCAACGGTAGCATAATGAGGGTCCCTAAATGTTAATTGAAGCATTGAGAACTTTGTAAGTGTACAGACAGTTTATTGAAAAGATACATTATAAAGACACTGCGTTCATGTTTACATGCCGCTGCTGTCTTGGAAACCAGTCATGACTTACAGCTGGCGATGCAAACTAAAATCAAAAGCAATTTGCTCAATATATCTGAAATAATCACACTCTTAACTTGTCTAGTGTACTTACTCAGTGGATAACTGTCCATCTGGCCCCTCCGGTCTGGGTCGCCGTTTCCAATTTATTTTCGTGACATGGAAAAAAGTTTCAAGTACAGCCCTGTTTATCAGAGAGGGGAAATCTTCAGACTGTACAAAACACTGCGTCTCTTGGGTGTCACAACGCAACAGGTCCCACTCCGTGCAACACAGACACTCCTGTTCGGTGGCCATAGCTTCACGATGTCCGCAGGTACACCACCAGTTTCCTGAAGTACGAGGCTGTGTTGCGGCATTGACTACCAGTAGCTCTCTCTCTCGTAGCCCTTTCAAGGAGCTCCGCAGCTCTTCGTTCAATAAACTGTCTGTACACTTACAAAGTTCTCAATGCTTCGGTTTACGTGTAGGGACCCTCATCATGATTTTTGGTTTGGTGATATTTTGAGCCTTTTTACATTATAACAAATAGCGATTTGTTTTTACTTTCCCTGTGCCCCGAATACTAGCGTTGTAAGCTAATCAGTGGTCCGCGCTAGCATCTTTCAAGCTACAAACACATTCGATTAGCATGAAAACATGTCCCAGAGAGCGACAGAGTGGGTACACATCTGTTAATAACCCCTAGGTTCATTTTGCGCCGGAATTGTCCTTTAAGTGAGGCATTGCTGAGAAAACAAATAATATATATTTTTTTTAAACAAGATGTTAGCTACATTAGAATGAGGCTGCGGGGTCTGCTAGACTGCAGCTCTGCATCGAAGGGTTAAAGTCCAGGGCAGCTGATGAACTACTGATAACATTTCGATCCGTGGTGGTGTGTTTCTGTGTGTACTGCAGCAGGAGAGCAGCAGGAGATCAAACCTCGCACAGTGCTCGGTGTTACACACCCGAGCCACGGTTCTCTGAAAAAGGCTCCCAAGGGTCTCTGAGGGGGTCAGCGGACGCTGCACACCTCCTGCCTGAGCACTCAGCTGGCAGCACAGAGCTTCAGAGGGCTGCACTGGGGATATGTTGAGAAACTGTAAAAACACTGTGGGTGTGTGTGTGTGTGTGTGTGTGTGTGTGTGTGTGTGTTTACGTGCTGTAAGCTCCCTCTGCTCAACTTTTTAAAAAATTAGCTAAAACTGGGCAGAGGCATTATTCAATTCAACAGCAACACTCAGGGAGATAGAGAGGAAATGGGGAAGTGAGCTCTGCCCCGGGAGGTTAAAGTAATACATATTTCTCATAAATATATGTCTGTTTTTCTTCTTTTTATTGTTCAATGAAATAACGCAGTGGGGATTCACTGTAGACTCAGGTCAAAATTTGACATCTGCTGTTCCAATCAGTTCATATTGGGCTGGAAGTTAGTGATAACACTAACTGATGCAGTTTACGTTTTCCTGCAGCAGGAAAAAGCATTTTGTTCAAAATAAAACATCAAAACTTCAGCTAGTGGAAGAGCAGTCATCCAGGGTTGGTTGGTCTCAAACTGTCCCCGATTGGTAAATGAAAGTGTCTACTGTATGACAATGACAAAACAGGGTTAGCATGTGATGGCATGAACGCACACAAAAAATAGCACTTAGACAAACTTATCAACAGTTTCATGTCTTCTGTCCAGGGTTTTCACTGAATGTTGCGTCAGCAGGCTGCAGACCGGCTGGTAGGGGCTGATGGCCAAAAGTATAGATAGATATATCTTTATTGTCATTGCATATGTTTACACAATGAAACTCTGTTGGAGCAATCCAACTCGCAGCATTCACATATGTACAGTATATCCTGTTGTTTCCGATCTAACGCTTGAGAGTGATTTAGCTAGTTTAGGTGTTATTTAGGGGTTATTTATGCCCTTTTGATGCATCAGCTTTTCTTTTTTTGTGTTGGCTTTTAGCAAAGTCAATATACAGTTATGAAGAGAGAAATTACACATAGGTTGGCTTCTTTACACTTGGATGTGTAGCTGCGATTTTGTGACCCTTGCCACAAAGATTACAGGTACAAACAAGATGATTTTTGGCATTTTGGGCCTTTATTGAAGGGATACTTCACCGATTAACATTAAGCTTTGTATCAGTAGAAACCCGGTAGTATTTTCGAATGACCGTGCTTCCCTCCCCCATGTCCCCCTGAGACTAGATTTCTCTGTATTGTGGGTCTGGAAAAAAGCCTCTGATGATGCAAAAATCGTCATTTAGTGTCATCGGAGGCATTTTTGCCTAGAGGCTATGCACTACAGCCAGCTAGTACCGCATGTTTTCAACCCTCCCATAGGGGTTGGGACTCTTACTATACGATCCGAGCCGATGTGAGCCGAGTGTCAGCCATCTTGAAGCTTTGCTAAACAGGCACTCGTATTTTCAGCAGCAAACTTTTACAACAATTATGTGCATTCAAACTACCGCACATGTGTACCACCGGGATACATTGGTACAGATCGGAGAATATGCAGGACACTTTATTACAGACGAAATACTCAACACACTACGCGAGCTTCGCCTGCTACGGAGACCAGCACCTCAGCCTGTGGCATTGCTCGATGCCACTAGCCGGGTAAGGGGACATCCAAAGCGATGAAACGCGGAACAAGGGCAGGAGTATGAGCTAGGTGGAAAGCTAACGCTAGCCAGCCACCTGTCCCATCAATCCTGCTTGCAAGTGTCTACTCATTAGACAACAAACTGGACTACATCCAACTTCAACGAAACTCCCAACGCAAATTCAGAGACTGCTGTGTTTTTGTTTTTTTGTGGAAACATGGCTGAACAACAGTGTACCAGACTATCCAGCTACCAGGCCTGCAAGGCTTTCGAGCAGATAGAGATGCTGCTCTGTCGCCAGGTAAGACTCGTAGAGGTGGGCTGCGTTAACACGGACTGGTGCAGAAATGGGGTGCTTGAATCCAACTAACTGCTCACCGCTGGTGGAGTTTGTGACTGTTAAATGCCGACCATTCTACATTCCACGCAAATTCACGGCTGTGTTTATACTCAGTGTTTACACCAAGCGCTAATGCTACCAATGCGTTAGCTGAACTTTACGGAGCCTATAATGTGTGTGCGCTAAATATAGCCTGTTTCGTATGTCATTTTTATATAATGTCGTTTTTATATATTTTAAATGTGTAACACCACTTGAGCCACGGTGAAACATTGTTTTGTGTATGGTTGAAATGACAATAAAACACACTTTTGACTTGCCTCGGGTGACTGCCTCTCTGTAAGCGGTAGGTGTGGCTTGGGGGTGGCCTCGTAGGGAAGCGAAGCAAGTGCATTCTGGGAGTTGTTGTCTTTCATCCACATGAGCCAAAAATAAATTTTCTGGCTTTTCTCGGTCTAGAAGGCACCAACTTCTAAAAAAAATTCACATTTCTACTACATAAATTACCCAATTTAATACATATTAATCTTTTCAGCGGTGAAATATCCCTTTAATATAAACAGTAGATGGATGAAATGAGAGAGAGAGAGGTGCAAAAGGTCTGAGGTTGGTCCTTTGTTTTCACTGAAGGCCAATAATCATGCCCAGAACCTTTTAAGAACAATGTCTCCAAAAGAATCGCATTACTTGAATATTACATCAGAAAACTTGTGTTCAGCTGCCTGTATGATCTGTTCTTACATATTGTACAGTACGTGTGTTTGGATGTTAGGATGTATATGACTATTCAAGCATCGTTCTCCTGTCCTCTCTCTCTCATGATATACTCTGGTGTGTCCTGCTGTTTGGCAGATGCTTTTTATGCAGAAGCTCAGGCCTTCTCAGTAACAGATTCAGTGTTTCTGCAAGGTGAACAGAAACTCACGATCCTGACATTTGACTTTTACATCTGGCCTTTAACACAGCGGCTGGACAAGAGCACTGCCAGAACACTGTGTGTGGTCTGTGTGTGTGTGTGTGTGTGTGTGTGTGTGTGTGTGAGAGAGATCCTTGTGATGACTGGGATAGGCATTTCTCCCTGTGGGATGTGATGATATCATATCCGCATTCCGTAGTCCGACACACACGCACATGTGCACACAGGCTTCACACAATAGCAGTGACATCATCTTCACCATGCAAACCAGAAGTGCTGTATTTTCCTTTTTTATGGCCATCAACAGGATGATATCATCATCAATCATCCCTGCCAATCACCACACATTTCTGGGCATCAACTAATTGATAATCTCAGCCTCCTGGCAGTGGGTAATGATTAGGTAGTATAAGTGATTATGTCACAGTTCCACATATAAAGTGACTAAACCCCAGTTCATACCTAAGATTCACGATGAGACAAAAACGTTTTAGAATGTTGCAGGTAAAAGTTGCAGGCGTCTGAACAGGCCCGTCTCAGCTTGACTCAAGCCAGCTGATGGCGTCGCCGGAGACTCACCTTATTAAGTCGCCAGTGGCTGGTTTTAGAACATAAGAGACGTCATCTGTTTTAACAGCCAATAGCGAAGTCAGCTTGTAGAGTCAATGGAAAATCTTTTAAACTGACCTTTGTCGATCTAAAGTGAAGACAGATTTAGCAACTGCATGGCCTATTTCTCGCTTAAAATGTTTTCAGAAACACGTTTCGGTGAACTATTTTAGTACAATATGAGATGGTATTCTGTAGAATATAGAATAATTCTATAAGAATATAGAATAATATGTACAAATTATATATCCAGCTAAATAAAAAGCCTGAAAGTCTGAAGTTAGACAGGAGTACAAAGAGTTGTTGCTATGGAGATGATATTTATAGGGTTGATATTGTTCAGGATAAACAATATATAATATATGAATTATATATATATATATATATATATATATCGTAAAAAGTTAAAGTTAAAATATCGAAGATCTCTGTTTAGTTCTTTTTGGCAGCACCTATGGCAATAAGCTATAAGTGTTTTGATCTATTGAGATTTTATTGGGATTTGCACTTTCAATTGTCTGTAGTCATTTCTTTTTTCTTTGTTTGTTCGACCATAACCATAATCATAACTGAATGCATGGAAACTGCCAGAGACTGGAAAAAAACTACTTTGCTTCATACACAAGTTAGTTGTGAGCGAGTCTGTTACACTGTTATCCTGAATTAGTTGACTTTACTAGACATTTGCATGAAAACGTAAGTTTTTACACAAGTTATATTAACACAGAGCGGTAAGTTGATGCAGTAGACAAATCAAGTTTACATTAGTAGTCATTACTAAAAATCCTTAAACAAGTCATGTTGTCTAAAATAAGCATTTCAAGTTAAAGCTTTAGTGCCTAACTTTTGATATTAATAAACGTCCGTTACATTTAAGCCATTGCCAAATGAGTTGATACAAAGCTAATTAAGACTATCAGCTCCACACAACTCTCTCTGTATATCTCAGCATGGCTATGTTTGAAAAGTGGTGGTCCGGCTGCTTTCGCATGCAGAAAATCTAGTGAAGATAATTACCTCTGTTGTCATGTTTTTTTAATCCTTGTGTCTTCCTTGGCTACTAGCAACTGCGTGGAGGAGGGGTGGGGCTGGTGCGCGATCACAGAAGGCTTGCGTCGTTTTTTTAATTTACCTTTATGACTGCATTATTTTAAGAAGCTTACATTCAACATACCTGGTGCATTATAACTAAAAGGAACACAACAAAAAAGTAATGTCCTAATGTACTGTAGTGCATGGAAAGTTTCACTCAGGAGATATAGTTACTACTTGCCAATCAGTGTGTATGCTACAAAATACTTTGTCACTGCCCAGACCCCATCAGTTCCCCCCCCCTAGATTAAATGATGTCCCCCACTCCATTTAGCACCCGGTTTTTATTCCTTTTCAGTCCGTGTTTGTGTTGGCCTACTATTTTCTTTTCCCTTGTCCCCCTGTACTTTTGTAAAGCGTCCTTGGGTTTCATGAAATGTGCTATATTATATTATTTCTACGTTGGTTGCTACAACCAACTCTTAATACTTTGGCTTGTGACACAGTGACAGTGATACCCGGTTTGGCTCACGATACATCCAAAGTAGGCTAAGTTACCGTATGCAACACTTGAAATACAATGATGCATCTGTATCTTATTATCTTATTGTAACCTAAATGAATGATTTTCTGTCTGAGCAAAACATTCATCGCAACTATATGACCTCCCCGTAACGCTAACTCGGTTATACAGCATTGTAAAGAAAAGATCTTTACGACAGCAGGTGTGGTAAAAACACTACCACTTTTGTTGATTGGAATAGTGTTTACTGCAGCTGTATTTTAATTAGCAGTTTTCTTTTTAAACCTAGTTTTACATACTTATTACAATTAAAAAAATTCACAGATCTTTTTTGTTTCTGCACAAAAATATTTTTTCCAAGGAGGAAGCCACATCTTGCCAGCATAGTGTGTCACTTTCAGCTAGTGTGACCATTATGTGACAGGCATCTGCCATAAATCAGAAGTATGATCGCTGAATTGTCACATTTTGTCCAAGGCCTCGAGGGAAAGACACCATCACCTGTGAGGGAAGAGAAAAGAGGGAGGTGAGAATGTGTTACAGAACAGGACGAGGATGGAGGGAGGAAAAAAAGAGGCAGATGTGAATATATTCAAGGGAAATGGATTACTGAACGCAAGATAAAAAAGATAATTGTTTGGAGTATTCGTTCCAAGTCCCAGCTCAATTTCAAACCCTCCACTTAAGTGAGTAGTTATGAGTGTCGGTGAGTGTGTTTCAGTGTGTGTAAGTGTGTGTTACAAGTGCTTCTGGAGTGGCAGCAATGAGGGAGTGTCATCCCCTGTACTTAGCTTTAGCACTTCTCATTCAAACGCACACACATTCGCACACGCACACGCACACGCACCACACGCACACGCACACGCACACGCACACGCACACACACACACACACACACACACACACACACACACTGGTGAGATTGTATTGTTCTTCAGCTCTCGATTGCTCGATTGTCACACAGCAACATCACCTTTATATCAAGAGAAGACTCCATTACCACACTGGTACATAGTATCATCATGTCACCCTTCTCTTCTCTCTCTGATACTTTCTCATCTTCCGCCATCTCCTTCTCATCCTCATGGTTATCCTCTCCCTCATAATTTTATTTTCTGCTCTCGTTAATGTGATGCCTCCTTCCTCCACACTTTTTCCTGACAGTCTTTTTGTGAACCGTTAACGTTCCACCTGAAAATGACAGCATCAGCCATTACAGCCAGTGCCCCAAGACAACATGTTCAAGTGACTAAGCCCTCTAGCTCTGGACCTGCAGGGTAAGCTCCTCAAACTAAACACTTAGGGACCGTTCAGTATTTATGGAATGGACCACCGGAGGAAAACAGGGGAGGGCCATGTCTTTTAATTTTTTGTTGAGGGGAGGGTCATCCAACATTTTTTAGTCTGGGCGGTGGGGTCACCCAACTTTTTTTATTCATGAAAAGAGCAAAATTTCAAAGTGGCTTGTTTGGTGCATATTTATCCACGTAGCTCTGTCTCGGCCCCCTAGCAGATGGGTCTGGGTCATATGCGGAGTTTGCTGGGGGGGCAGGAGGAGCACTGCCCCCCTGGTGGCTGAAACGGGTAATTGCATTGTTTAAAAAATGAGTGGAATAATTACGTCTGGCATGACCAAATATTTTATAAATATCTTAAATTACACAAAACAACTAAATGGTGGTAGGTAATACATCTGATTTCATATACTGCTTTAGTAAAAAATATATTACCTGGCTGACGATGGGAGCAGCAGGACGCAAAAAACAAAAATGACTGTTGCACTATACTGGACATCTTGCCGTGCCAACCTTGCAATAAAGGTTTCCTAAATGCCATGTATATACATGTGATGTCAGCTTACTAATTGATTGCGGGCTATGTGTAGATTTGGACTTGTATACGTTTATTCCACTTTGTTTAAACGGTGAAGTGGAGAGGCCTCGTTCACCTGTTCGGAGCTGGCTGGTGAATGTCACGCTCGTATCGGCCTTGCTGGATACACCGTGACTCTGTTTGTGGATCTACTGATCGCTGTGGATTACTTTTTTCCCGTGTCATTGGATTACGGCAAAATAGGGATCTTTTTTCTTAACGTGTCTTAATGTTTTATGGTGAGTTTGGAGAGGCATCTCAACAGACTGTAGGTCGAACACTGATTGTTCACCGTTACATTTTAGTTGAATTTAAACGTCTGTCTATTGCGTTCCAAAACAGCCATGCCGCGAATGGATTTCATAAGGGCGAATTGTTAAATTGTTACAATGTAATTTAAAATCTGCTTTAAAAATAAACATGTTTTTTGGAATATAATTTTCAGCTAAGGCACCTTTACCTATGTGCTAAAATATACAATGACGAAGCCTAGTGACAAGTCCATAGCAACCAGTGTTGAATTGTTATTTCCCAGTGTCCTTTGCTGAATGGTCTCAATGTTATATTGTTTTATTTCATGTGAATACTAGTTTACTAGAGAAGTAACTTAGTATTTGAAGTAATGCAGTAATGCATGAAGTGTGCATTTAGTTTCCATGCTTATTGTGTTTCCACAACAATGTTAGTGAGTAAATCTACTGAAATGGCCACCACACCATAACAGAGGAGTGGGATGTGTAAGATGAGAATGCAGAGGTTAACTCTTGTACATCATTTTTCTTTCTGTTCTGACATCCAGTAAGGCAGGGGGACAGTGGGCATGCTTGCGAGGAGGATCTGAGGCAGATTTATGTAAGCTATATTCATATTAGATATCAATCAATCAATAAAGGATATCAATCACACACCATTGTATAATTTGAAAAATTCAGAGTGAAAAGTAAGTAAGCATAATTTGTTTACCAAGAATATGGTGAAACTTGTAAAACATACACATATTTTGCATATGTGTATGCGTTACAAGTTTCACCATCATTTGAGGTCAAAGCTTCACTGCCCACTTCTCACTGTCCTGTGTTGCTGTAATATTAAATTAATGGTTACATTCTTTATGTTGAAACTGTTGAAACTGAAGCCAAACGAAGGGGGCCAAAAAGAAGGATGGCTGTCCAGTCTGTGTACATAAAGATTTTGAATCCAACTGAAGGAGGGCAGAGGAGGAGGGAGGAGAGAGGGGATTAGGGTGTGTGTGGTTCCTCATGATGGAGTTAAGTGCACCGGGAGTGTGATGTGGTGATGGAGGGAGGATGAGAGGGATAAAAGAAGAGGAGAGAGGAAAAAATTGAGAGAGAGCGAGATCCATTAGCTAATGGATGTCTTCAGTCTTATCACACACACACACACACACACACACACACACACACACACACACACACACACACACACACAGAGGCAACAAGCCATTGAAGTGGTATGTTTTTGTCAATTGTGAATGAATGCAGTTAGCACTCAAACAAATCGACTGCAGTCTTTAAACCATCAAGAGGAGGCCATAGATAATCCCAAATTCAACACATCAACTCTAAGAAATGAAAACGCGGATGTGTGTTTAAACTGTAAATACGTGTGTATTAATGTGTGTGTGTGTGTGTGTGTGTGTGTGTGTGTGTGTGTGTGTGTGTGTGTGTGCCATGAGACAGAAACTAATTGGTGTCAATAAGACATCTGTGGCTCCTCTTTGATTAAGCCTGCAGGGTAGGAATAGGAGAATAACACCTCTCACACTCCACTCCCTCCCCCCCTCCTTCCCCCCCCCACACACACACCCACAGCCTGTGGTTGTGCTGATAGCTAACTCCAGGCAGGGCCCATCTGTCTCATTACAGAAACGGGTCTCACTAGAGAATTTGTATTGTGACACACACACACACACACACACACACACACACACACACACACACACACACACACACACACACACACAGAGTGTGTATGGCCCAACGTTGGCAGTGCTGATAGACTTGCTCAACATTAGAGCTGCTGGAGATAGAAACAGCTTGATGTGACAGAAGAATGGAGAAGAGATAAAAAGAAAAAAGATTTAAATAATGAAACAAATACACCCAAAGAGTGAATACCCTCCTTTGTCTGAGTTTTACAACACATTGTGTAACAGTTTGACCGAGACCCACCTCTTTGGCTGTGTGATCTTTACTGGAATGGAGCTGAACAGTCCAACAGTGAAGAAGGTGTCGTAACGAGTCACTATTTAGTTTCACTTTAATTCACATTTCATTTCACATTTAACTCTGTTGATTTTTGTGCACTACCTACCCATGTTTTGTTGTTAAAACCTCTGTCTTTTGAGTCTTTTAGTAATAAAAGTTGTTTGATTGAAACAATTACTGTAATAAATAGCTGTGGACAGTTTCGTGAAGTAAGATAAACCAACATTTTAGAGTTTTTTTTCTATTTATTTGATCTCATTACCTCTGCTGAGGAAGTTATGTTTTCGGTTTGGTTTGTCCGTTTGTTTGTTTGTTGTTTGTCAACAGGATTATGGAAAAACTACTGGCTTGATTTTCATGAAACTTGGTGGAAGGGTGTAGCATGGGCCAAGGAAGAACCCATAAAATGTTGGAGCAGATCCAAATCACAGGATACACAAGTTATTTTTCCCCTTTTGTTAACATTGTACGATAGGGCATTTGTGCTGCATTGATGTGGTGTCGGAATAATCTGCATTAACATTGTCACAGTCATGCTTTGGCGGAGGTCTGCGCTCTCCGAGTGCCCTTCTAATTTCTGTGTGTCGCATACTTCATTTACTGAAAATATTTTCTGCAAATTACAAAAATACTAGCCACTTCACAAAGCATTAGCTCTTATATTATGTTTAATGTCAGTACTGTTTATTTATATCAGCAAACATTTAGTCAGCTTGATTTTGTAGTTGAAGTAATTGAAAACTCATTTATTTTATAGTATGTTAAGTGTTGTGGGAAGCTCCAATATCCAAAACTTCAACTACAAGATATTCTTGCCTTTAGGGATGGTGACTGTATTAATAAATACGGTCATCGAATTAATAAATTATATTCATAAACACCTTAAAACCTCATGACCTCATGTCCTTCAGAGGATGTTTTTCTCCCATCCTGGAAGGCTGAGTGGCCTAACCAGACCCTCCTCGACAGCGCTATGGAGGAAGGTCTGGCAAAGTGAGACTAGTCTGGCTTTCTAAGATGTGAATGTTGCAAACAAGTTCAATGTCTTAAGGTGGGGTAAAGCGCTGAGATCATACAGTACATGAGATGTTAAGTAAAACAGGTCTATTTTAAGTGAGGAGAAACTAAACTAAATGCAACCTATCTACAGTAAAACTGCCTCAGTCCCACCAGTTTATATTGAGGATTCAGGCAGTTAACACAGGTGAGCTGACTCTTAGTGACAACCTGACTCCACCCTCCAGGCGCCTGCAGAGAAGTACCAAGAAAGTTCTCCACTGAAAACTGCATTGGTGCATCTCAATCATCTTAATTGCATCCTCACTTGCGTAATTTCCTCACATGTGTGGCTCTCCACATTATAATGCAGTTTGAGTCACAGTTATGAGCAACAAAGTGAAAAACCAACAACCTTTTCACAGAGAAGAAAGAACTTTAATTAAATATAGTGAGAGTCAAAGTCAAAGTTATTTTACACTTCAAAGCTTAAAATAAAAAAAGAATCAACATTATCATCTTTACAGTAGTTTCCTCTGTACTCTTTCCCTCCACACTGATACTGCTGATAACGTGTGTGTGAATGATGACCACCGTAAGCCTGAACGCAGACAAGCCATGATAAATGTTATAACTGATGTTGGACAAGTGCTTCCGATCATACTTCTTTTAACCAAACCCTCTATGTACTCCTTCCTGTACAGGTATTTATATATGTACTATAAAAAAAGCATCCTTTAGCTTTAAAACATCACATTTTTCATTCACAGAAACATGATGACACACACACACACGCGCACGCACACACAGTTGCAGGCACTCTCACATAGACACAAACTGCAAAAGTGGTCTCCAGACCCATATTTGAGATAAAATAAATAGGTGGCTCATTTTGTTAGGGGAAAGGAAAAAAATAGAGCAAACATACAGAGTATTAAAAGCACAATCAAAACAAGGCGAAGGAGGGAAATGAACAGAGGAAAGGAGTAATGAGAGGACAGAAAACCTGACTGAAGCAGGAGAAGTGGCTGCAGGAGAAACCCTTCATTAAGCAGCTCTGTTCCATCTTTATATCCATCACATGGAAGACAAACAGATAATCATAATGACATATTTATGAACTCTACACCTATTAATGCGACTAAATTATGCAAACATTAACAATAATTATACAACAACAATATTGTGACAAAATGAAAATATCCTCCTGCTATCTTGACTTGCAAATGATAAAAGAAATACACCATGGCTTATTTTAGTTTGATGCAAATTAGCAGTGGAAGTATGGCTTTTTATAAACAGATACTATAATATAAAACAAATAAGATGTCTTAATAACGTTCAAATCTTTAGACATGAGAAACAAAGCAGGTAACACATCTTTGGGGATGTGAGTTTTCTGGGTTTCAGTTGTTTTTCCTAAAATTACAAATGTTTTTGTAATGTCTTTTTTCAAATACTTGATAACGTCCCTAATAATTCATCCCATTTTTTTATTACTGCTTTCATGACAGACAATAAGTCTTACTGACTTCTGACTAAGGAGGTGGTTTGACTCAAATGATGAACAACTGACAGTTGTTCACAGTATGGCATTCTTACACAGTTTCTGACTGTGTGTGACAAAAAAAGACAAATAGCGTAGAAACTGTGGCATAAGACTGTTTAGGCATTCATTTCTCAAATAAGCGCTTTGGCAAAATTAATATAATCATAAATTAATTAAGACTATTGAACCACACACTGCAGGGCTGAGAGAACAGTGACTTTCACAACAAATAAGCTACTGTTCTCATTCTTGCACACTGCATTTAAGACATGTCACTGGCTAATTATCCTGCGCTGCAATAAAGTCCTTTTTTCCAAAGATATGACATTTCACACTTTATCTTTATCTTTTAAGAAAACAAGTGCAACATGGGATGCAAATGTGGTGAAATGGTGTACTTTGAAGTACACTTGCACTGTAAAAATATAAACTGAATTCCAGGTTCAGATTTGAAAAAATTGAACCTCAGTGGAAGAAGTTTCACAAAATTTCTAAAAGTTTAATTTTAAGACTCAGTCGAAGATTTAATGACATTCTTTGCAGCGCAGCATTTAAGACACACCATTGGATCATTTTCTCACTCAAGTAGTCAATCACACCAGATAAGCGGGCAGGAAACAAAAGAAACACAATCTGATTGGCCGGCGGATGGCAGGAAGAATTTAAAGAACACAGCAAACCAAAAGAAAAACAAAACAGAAAATAAGTATATGTATTAAGACAAACATTTGAGAAGGCAACTCTCACGACAAATCATAGTTAAAATGGCAGCAATCTTTAAGACATGTTCCCCCTCTTATAGAGGTTGCTGAGGCGGTGTCCGACTTTATAACAGATCAGGTGGTAAAAGGGCCGATGGGCGGACTCAGTGGCAGAGTTGTTAGGTCAAATCCTTAATAGGGAAGCTGCTGTTGGCACCCAGTGATCACACACTCATGCACTTATTTATGGCCTTTTTACAGTTAGCTTGTCAAATCTATCCTGAATCAGAACTGCCGCATGTCCAATTTCTCTCTTGAATCTTGCATGGTGGAAAAACATTTCTTCACGGTTTGTTAAATGACTGAATTTAGCTTCTCTCTGCACCTTCTGTTGGCTAAAAGACTCTTGAAAAGGTAGCAGATAGGCGCAGCAGTGCAGATGTATATGAAGCAAGCTCAAAGTAAACATGGGGATTTCTTGAATGGGTAAAACTGAAGCATCAGTTGCAGGCAGGAAGCATCTCAATCCTTCAGCTGATCGAATAAATGCAGAGGAAGACCTCGCTGTCTGAGTGCTTGTACTGAAAGAGTGACGTGGTGTGCTTTGGCAACAAGAAGTGAAAGTGTGTCTGGTTTGGCTTGTCTGTGTCGGCTGGATTTGACCCTGTATGAATCCTGAAGCCTCTTCTTCATCATCATCATTATCACCATCATTGTCAGGTATTCTTCACATTATAATCCTTCATCAATGACCAAACTTCATAAATAGAAAATCCCTCATGTGAGATACAGTTAGAAGATGATTATCAAACGTTAACTGTTGCACAAAAATCATTAAAGAGAAGAAGTGGATTCTCTCCAAAATAAATACACTTCCTGTGTCGGTGGAGAGTCATAATGTAGGCGTGGCCGTTCTCCTATAAAAGCATCAAGGTGTACAAAGTCTAAACAACTTATTTCTTTGCAAACAGTCTTTGTTTTTGTTCGTCTGTTTTTCTTGCAGTTGTTCTGTGTTAGAAAGGGCCTGAGTTGGGTTTGTTCCTTCAGATCGGGACAGCTGCTTCCATCCCCGACCGGAGTCTGATTCGCACCGAAATCCTCCATCGGGATCGGTTTGAGTGTGCTTGGTTTATCTCGCACACCGTCTCACACACACGAACGCGCGCACGCACACACACACACACACACACACACACACACACACACACACACACACACACACACACACACACACACACACACACACACACACACACACACACACACACACACACACACACACACACACACACCTTTACATGGGTGGGACGATCATTCCCGGGATTGCTGTTGGGTGGAAAAAGAAACGAAAGAAGAGAAAGAGGGAAAAGAGAAAAAAACTTTTAAAACACAGCCAACTATTTTTCATCGTCATAAAAGATTCCCTCATAAATACATCAATATGTGTTCCCATCTGTGCAGTTGTGTGACTGCAGCGACATTTAAAACATCAATAGACAAATAAATCAGTAAAACCGAGCGGGGACACATCATATAAGTTGGCTCTTGGCGATGCTACTCACACACACACACACACACACACACACACATACACACACATTTAATTCTGCGCAGGAACAGTTGGTGTATTTTACTGTATGTTTGTGTGTGCCTGACAGATTGCATCATGGCGTTGTATTTAAACCCAAGGGATGGGTGTCAACATGTGAGAGGCAGAGCCCAGCCCAAAGTCACACACACACACACACACACACACACACACACACACACACACACACACACACACACACACACACACACACACACACACACACACACACACACACACACACACACACACGCGCAGCAGCCTGAAGCAATTATTAAACAAATGGTTTATATGTCCTGGTGAGTAAGAACTTTAAAGAGAAAATAATTAATTTTTTGTACCAGCATGACAAAACTTTACAAAATGTATTGTTTCAGGCGAGCCGCCATTTGTTCTTTTTTCTCTTTATTTTTGTCTCAGGTGCTAAACGAGCACACACACACACACACACACACACACACACACACACACACACACACACACACACACACACACACACACACACACACACACACACACACACACAGGGCAGGGCAGGTATACTCCCAGCATAAACTGTCAAGAGAGTCGAACAGCTGTCATTGTTGATCGCTCCCTACGTAAGCTGTCAGTGTGTGATGACCAAGTGTGTGTGACAGAAGAAAGTGTGTGTGTAAAACTGTAAGTGGGAAATGTTTATTTCAGCTGTGCTTTGAGGCTGAGCTTTGAGTTCCCACACCCCCGCACATGATCTCTCTCTTTCTCTCTCTCTCACACACACACACACACACACACACACACACACACACACACACACACACACACACACACACACACACACACACACACACACAGCTAAACAAAGCTGTGCCAAATGTCTTTTTTTTTTTGTCTCTGTAAATATCCAACGTCCTGTCTTTTTTCCCAGCCAATAAAAAAACAGGGAGGGGTTACCAGGCAACAGAATAGCTAGAGCTGCGATGTGGGATGAGATGTGAATGGAAAAGTAAAGGAGGAAGAAGATGGAGAGGTGATGATGAGACAGAAGTGAAGATGGAGGGAGAAAATAAGATTGATTAGGATGGTATGAGATGAAAGAGAAGTTGGGGATAAAACACAGGAAAGTGAGTGAAAGATCATTCAGAGGTAAAAGATGTGAAACATGAAAGGCAGTTATTACGTAATTGAAAGTTTACCGAAAGTTGCAAATGCAATTAGTCAACAGAGTTGAAGGAAGAGATAGTGGAGGGACATACTTCAGGTGAAGGCCAGGCCTTGTAGAGAGTTGGCTGTTGAGTACTTGCTAGAGTCCACAAATGTTTGATCTGGTAGAGAGAGGCAAAGAGACAGGCAGGAGAGAGAGAGAGAGAGAGAGAGAGAGAGAGAGAGAGAGAGAGAGAGAGAGAGAGAGAGAGAGAGAGAGGGAAGAAAGAAAAAGTAAGGGTGAAGGGCAGAGGATTAAAAAGAGGAAGGGTTAAAAGTCGAGAGAGAAAAGACAGGAAAGAGGAGAAAGAATAAAAAAAAACTGTTAATCCAAAAGCTGAAGCAGTACAAAAATCAGACTTGGATAAGAAATTGTCCTCACCAGAATTTTTTTTTTTTTTAAATAATTGCATTTAAAAAAAATAATAATAATCTTTTTTGTTTGTCAAAACTACAACAAATGTTTACTTTAAGAAGCAAATGTGGATGTGGGATGATGTTCTTATAGGAGTGCTGCGATTTGGAGAAAGAAGGTGTGGATGATTGGGAAAACTGTGTTCTGTCTCTACCATTGTCAATATTGGATTTGGTTGTCAAAATTTGAAATTGTAATTACAGATTTGATAGAAAAAACACTCATAACAATGTATACGTATGTTGTTGTTTTGGTATATTAACATGCTGATGTTTAGCAGATATAATGCTTTCAATGTTTCAATGTAGCGTGTTAGCATGCTAACGTGAAAACAAAATACAGCTGAGTCTGATGGGAATGTTTTTAGTTGTGAATGTATTTGCTCATAAACCAAAGTATTGGCCAAATTGGACAAAACTAGATGAAATATAAAGGTATCACCAAAGTTATTACGTGTACAATTCATTCTGACAGGGACATGAATATCAAGAATAGCTGTTAAGACATTCCACTATACAACACAAATGTGAACCTGATGGGGATGGTAGAGGAAAAATCAGAGGATCTCCAAAGTCATACAACAAGGACTCTAATGGCAGAATATCTGCTGGGGAAGTCCTCCCGCTAAGCATCCTCTGACTGATTGGCTGCTGTCATGGTAAATTACCGTGGAGCCCATTGGCGTTGGTACAGGAGGGTGGAGGGGAGGAGGAGGGCCTGACCACCGGAGCGAAGGCGGACTTCTGCTTAACGGCCGCCGACACCATGTTGGCTGGAGAGAACGAGAAGACGCCAGAAGAGGAGGAGCAGTTGGAGGGGAGAGAGGTGGAGGAGGCCATAGTGGGACTGGATGGGACAACTTTGATGGTGGTAATTACATTGTGTAAGAGGAAAGAGGAGGAATAAGGAGTAAGAGAGAATGAGAGGTGGAATGAAGAAGAAAAGGGATGAAATAAGGATGAAGGGTGAGAATAAAAAATAGAGACAGATTATGGTTACTTTATTGAACATAATGCTCCAATTTGTTATTTCATCAATTACATTCAAAATTCTCCACATTATGTAAGACATAATGATATACATACATGTTTTTAAGTGGCGTATGTATGACACGCCAATTCGTATGCCATTGTTGGCGTGTTATCAAGACGCATACTCGCTTTTTAGCGTGTTTATCAACGCCGTTTGGCCTCCATTGACTTTCATTACCTTGCGATTGCGTGTGAATTGACGCCGTAGTGAGTAGTATGAAAGGGCGAAAATGCGCGTAGGGATGTTGGTCGGGGTGGTGGATGGGTCAGACATAGGACTTTCACCCAGGAGAGCGGGGATCGTGTCCCGCGTGTTATGTTTCCTTTCCACGTTTGTTCTTTTCCTAAACCCAACCCCATTCTTCTTTTCCTAATGCCAACCGGTTCTTCTTTTCCTAAACCTAACCTGCGTGTAATGTTTCCTAAACCCAACCGTAGCCTCGCAATAACACGTAGCCTCACGATAACACGCCACGTGGCTTTAGAAAGTGGCGTGTGTGTTTATGCTGTGACGTTGCAGACTGCTGTCCGCTGTATACAGCATAGACATACACGCAGATAGTTCAAAATGCGTACAGATAAGACACGCCACTTGGCTTTAGGAAAGTGGCGTGTATGTTTATGCGAAGTCATGATATCACGTTGTGAAAAAGGCCTCTTGAGAATATACTATATGGCCAAAAGTCTGTCAACACCCCTGTCCAATTACTTTAGTGTTTTTAATCTGGGGCTGTTTGCTGTTTGAATGCCCCTGTGCACAAAGCCAGGTCCATAAAGAAATGGTTTTCAGAGTTTGGTGTGAACTTGACTGGCCTGCACAGAACCCTGACCTCAACCCTATCCAACAAACAATATTTACAAATTTAAACAATAACTGGACTGTGAGCCAGGCCAGTGCTACACCTCAGTAATGCTCGGGTGGCTGAATCGAAGAAAACCCCTTCCAAAATAATGTCGGAAATCTTCCCAGGAGAGTTGGAGGCTGTTATAGCAGCATATTGATGCCCATTTTTGAGGAATGAGGTGTTTAGAAATCCCATACGAGTGTAATATTAACGTTTCCACACACTTTTAGTCCACTCTTCCAAAGTCAAAATATCAGCATACAAACATCTCACATCTCTATAAATCTCCCTCCCCACCTCTCTCCCTCTTGTGTTCTGCTAAATGGAAAAGGGATGCAATTAACCAACAGAGAGAAAAGAGGTGTGGATGTCTGATGAAAGGAAGCGGGAAGGAGGGAGGAGATGGTCGGAGGACAAAATGGAGTTGGTGATTGTTTTTGAAGGCACAGAGACAGAAAGCCCCATGGGGGAATCTCTACTCTGCAGATCTGAGATGTTCACTTCCTGTCCACAGACGTGTGTAGGTACACGTTTGTAAGATCTGCATGCATGTATGCAGTGTTGTGCACCTGTAATTAAACTGATAGCTATGTAACTGCATTTTGAAACAGCTTGGTGGAAGCTACAAGGACTATAATAAGTAACTTCAGTACAGTTTGATTCAAGCTCTTCCACAGTGAAGAAGCTAAAAGCTTGTAAAACACTTATTTCTCCCCAGGTGTAGTATGTGATTGAGTTTGTGTGTATATTAATGTCTGTGGAGTAAATGCACACAAGTACACTCACTAGCATAAGGCGAGTTGGCTGCAGAGCCATTGAGGAAAGTAGGCGAGCCTCCCAGGTTGGTCATGCCGGTGTTGTTAGTGTAGCCGTTCATGGTGCTGGTGACAGATGTGTAACTGGTCTGCTGAGGCGTGGAGCTGGGCACGTAACCGTGAGGGGACACGCTACTGCTGCTGCGCACGAATCCTGCAGGACATGTGGAAGAGAGGAAGAGGAGCATGTGGTGATTGGACAGTTGGTCGAAGTAATATGAACACAAATCATTCATGATATAAACAAACATTTATTTAACCAACGTTTATTCCTACCCTCTAATACGACCCATAGGAGTGTTACATAAACTAGCGCCCCTAGTGGGGGCAGGAAATATGACCCACAGAAGCGTTTTCCGTTCTCATATCTACATCGTAACCGTTCCGGTCGTTAACATTGTGAAATGGTAGCAGTTTGGTTAAGTTTAGGCAAAAATACCTACTCAGTTAAGTTAAAGTTAAAGATGATGGTTTGGGTCAAAAGCAGACGTTACTTCACTTTTGGTTGTGCACGTGACGTAGCTCTGCTTGTTCCGTAAAGTAAAAAGAAAAACTCGCCGTTTACTTTAATTTTTAAATGGGACACGAATCCTGGTCTCTTGGGGGAATGTCCTGTGTTTGTGTTTGTTTGACCACCACCATAACTGCCTCCACACAGAATTTGGATTATACTTCGATGCCTTACTTTTTGCTTTGCTTCCGTGACAATTACTACGGCCACTAGATGGCGTTAAAAATGTAAACATGAGTCGGAATTGCAGCTCTGACTTATGTGGCTGTTTTTCAGGGGAGGACATTCTCATATAAACCTAACTGTTCTGCCTGGTTACGGTTGGAAATTCAGAAGAAATATCTTTACTGAGTTGAACTTTGGAAATGGGACACAGTTTACAAATTTTAGACATTAGACTTCAGACTTTTTTTAAATTTTTAAGCAAAAAGTTATACTGTTTTACGTGTGCAGTGATTTTAGAATAGCTGCAAGACTTTGTTAGACAATCAAAATAGCATCAGAACAAAGCAGTTTAGGCTGTTTACACCTGTTTACTCAACAACATATGCATATTAATGCATATTAAAAACAAGAATTTATCTTGGATTAAAACACGAGATTTTGTTTGTAAATATCTAGAAACGTAATATCAACTTTTTCTTTCAATGGTAAAATAGGAGTATTATGTGTCTCTAGGTCAGATGTGGTGATGTGTATTTGACAAACTCATTGCCATTAAAATGAATCTATACAAAGCATGGTACAATTCTTACCCTGATTGCCCTGTGGGGGTTCAGAGATGTTGACGGACAGCTGCCCACTGAAGGAGTTGACCCCCATCATGCCGCTGTGGGTGGAGCCGGAAAGCTGGGTGTGTCCTCGTGGAACACTGTAGAGAGCTTCTGCAATGTCCGCTGCACGCTTCAGGATGATCTCCTACAGGAAACACAACAGAATGATTACCACAAACATGAAAACTAAAAATAATTATTTTAAAATATTTTTCACTTTCCTTGTGGATGTGTGTGTGCGTTCCTTACCTGGTTATTATGGGGCAAACCGTAGAGGGCTTCTACTAGGTCGGCTGCTCTCTTTAAAATAACCTCCTGAAAGAAAGAGAGACAGAAAGAAGAAGGTAGAATTTGCCTCAGTTTATTTGTAGTGAACACAAAACATCTAAATCAAAATTTACCAGTAAGTTACATCGAGGTTTTAGATGTATGTGACATACAGGCAGATGAACAACCACACATAGAATCACATACAAGGTATTAAAAAAACACATGTGCTATCTTCCCCCCTCCTTCCTCCCCCCATCACACCAACATCCATTTCACCATCTATTCATGATAAACAAATTGCTCTTCACTTCTTTTAAAGGCAGATTATCTGCTGTCAAGTCAAGTGCTTTTATGCATCTTTTTTCTGTGTCTAAATGACATCTTAAAGTGACAGGCATTTAAAATATACTTTAAAGAAAATATAAAGTGCTCTGTGGGCTCTTCTGCTGTGTATTACTGATCAAATCAGACCACAATGATGCAATGTGAGCAGTTCGGAAGTGGCAGTCCTTCGAACGCCAACATCTTTTTTCCCCATATTGATTATTATTTTAATAATTAAAAATATAATTCTCCAGTGTTTGTGATAAGTAGGGCTGTATTTGGGTCAGAGTTCTCTCATTCTTGTTCACATGTTTAATGTCATCAATTATTGCTAGATCAGTGTTTCAATGTCCTCCACCCCCTCTTCTGCCTACCCTGGTCCATCTTCACCTTTTTCTCCACCACCTACTTTTTTTCTGCTTTGCCTCCACATTGGGAATTCTAATATTCCCCACCCACCAAACCCTTTACAATTCTCTCTTTTTCTCAGTCTCTCTATTGTTTCCTCGCTCTTTCTCACCTGCCACCCTCTCAGTATTTCCCCCTTTTTCTCTTTTCACCCCCACCCCAGGGTCTAAGGTGTCTTGTTTAACAGTTAATGTGTTGTCATTTCCACAGCATGAGGCCGCCCGGCGACAGAGAGAAAATTACTCTGTGCTTCACAGTATTAACCTGCACTGTGTGACTGTGACATTCACACACACACACACACACCCACACACACACACACACACACACACACACACACACACACACACACACACACACACACACACACACACACACACACACACACACACACACACACACTCATGGTTGGCTGCATGTGTGCTGTTTTGAGTTTGTGCCTGGTGGAACATATTGCCTCTCCATCAGTGTGTGTGCGTGTGTGTGTGTGTGTGTGTGTGTGTGTGTGTGTGTGTGTGTGTGTGTGTGTGTGTGCGTGCGTGCGTGCGTGCGTGTGTATGTGTGTGTGTGTGTGTGAGGATACAATATGAGAGGTCACAGAGCCAGTAAGCAGTTTTAGTGTGCCTGTCCATGGTGCTAAATTCAATCTTTTACACATTATTATGGCCAGGCTGGCTCTCTGTTAACCTTTCATTATTAGACTGTTGAGCAGTACACACACACGCACGCACGCACGCACACACGCACACGCACACACACGGAAACCTGATCCTGAATGTTTAGCGGTTCCAGTAAGGCAGTAGCTGATAAACGGGAAGGAAAGATGATCCTCTGGTAACATCATCATTATCAGGTCTGCAGGCTTCTACTAATAAATCACTCAGAGCCTCTGACTGCTGGGATCGATGCACTTTGAATACTTTGCCTGTTTACGTCTTTCATATTTAGACACACAGCTTCTCACATCGCCTAATTAATCTCTCCCAGGTTGCGTCTGTAAATAAGAAACTATTGTTCGTCGGATTACCTCCTGCTCAATACAAATGAATAGTGCTTCCAGCTGCATTGTGTTGATATGAATGAAAATGAAAGTGTTGTTGTCAATCTTATGGGCATCATTTACTTTTTAAAAACTGATTAAAAAGTCTAAAATAATACGCCTTTGACTTCCTGAGGGCCTAAACTTTTGTCAATGGGATCGCCTGCAAAAAACAACGAATGAAAATCTAATTTAAGCAACAAATAGTATAAATAGAGTAAATACATCTTTCAGGTATCAGTTTAAACTTTTGAACTGAATTAGTGCCATAATACTGCAAAAATGTTGTGTTTGCGTCCTTGATGTGATGATTTGCATGTCAATAGACATCTATGTGGCGAGATTGAAACTGGGATACTTGGTTGACAAGTGAGCATGTTTTACACATCAGTTACTGATGATAGGAACTCTTGTTTCAGCATTTTAAGGACTATATTTTAATGTCATTAGGCCCCAAATAAACAATATACAATATATATATATATATACAATATAGTCTTTGAAAGGCTGTTTAAACAACAGTTGTATGCAACTAAGACGTCTAAAATACTAGGGTTGAAAGTTCAGTCGTAAATTCGTATCGTAGTTTGACAAGATCATCCTAATGTAAGGTCCACGTACAGTCTTTTTTCCAGTATATCACAATTTCATCAGCAAATGAAGTTTGTTTAGAACGTAAGGGGATACATTGAGCACATTTTAAGACAACAAATCACCAAAATCAGCGCTTTCACTGGGTTTTGTTGGGATTGACCCTTTCCTTCATGTTTCTGTCCATTAACTACTTTCTGGGTTTACAGTAGATAATGATGAATAATTTCATTTTGTTTCATTTTTTAATTGTATGATGACAACAGAATGACAAAAGCCAACTCTAAAATGTGTCTTTTTTAATCACAGATTGCTGCTTTTTTCTTTGATTCCTGTAATTGCTGCAATAAATCTTGATTTTGAAGCTTTAATCTAAAAGTAAAATGTTTGCTTTGATTCATGTGATTGTCCTACATTGTCTTTATCTGTTGTCAAATATTTATGGAATATACGCCTTACATGTAGATGTCATTGTCATGTCTTGTCAGTCTTTTGTTTTCAAGATGCAAACCCTTTAACTCATCATCAAGCCTTTTTTAGTATAGCATAATCTATTCTTGTCTGTTTCGGGTAAATATGCAGACAGACATGTCGACTGACAGTCAAACAGAGAAGGAGGGGGTGAGTGAAAGAAAAGACAGAACTGCTGGCAGAGAGAAAGAATAACAAGAGGTGTCTAGGTGCTTTTACTGTCTGAGTTATGACCAGCCCTAATGTGATAACCATACATTACGCGCACACACACACACACACACACACACACACACACACACACACACACACACACACACACACACACACACACACACACACACACACACACACACACACACACACACACACACACACACACACACACACACGCACGCACGCGCACACACACATTGTATGCATTAGGACCAGGGAATGCTGAGCTGAGTATCCGTGGGGTCAGATGTGTGTGTGACGTGCGTGTGCCGGGCGAGCACAGATATGACACACACATGACTTATTCCTCACTAATGCTGGTACATTAGCCGCTTGATCCACTTCTAATGTCCCATCAGGGATGCCGTACATGCAGGGTCACACCATGCACAGAGATGATATCATACTGTACATGTATGCTCAGAGATATGTGGTGAACGAACAAACACACACACACACACACACACACACACACCCCTAGGGAACAAATATGACGTGAATATATGTGGTTTTAAATTGTATCTTTTCTCACTGGTGAACATCGACACATGAGTTTAGTTTAAGTGCATATATGCAAATAACGAAGATATATATTGAGAGTTTCATTTTTTCATGACTGTGTGTTCATGCATCACCAGGATTACTCATTTTGGTGATGCTGATGACATGACCTCAGTACAATGTATGACGTCATCAAAATGAGTCGCATACAGATGTCATCTCAGTGAGTCACCAGAGAAGGTTACCAGTCTAACGGGGGTGACACACTCTGGTCAACTGTTCAAACCTGAACTCCTTCACTGAGAAACACACACAAATGATTCCCTTAAAGTATAGTAGTTCTGGATGTTGTGATTTAGGGTTTCCTCTGTTATATAAACTGTTTTTCCAAAGTTACACTAATAGACTGATATGCCATTGTGTTTTCTTTGTCATTCATTCCATTTGAATGTAATGCACATTTTGACTGAAAATCTGCAAAAGAAAATGCAAATTAATCCATCCAGGTGTCATTAAATCAGAAGATCACAAGACGACCTACTTTGAAGAGTACTAGTCATCTCTGTAAATATGGATAACCCTGTGGAAATCATGAAATGTGTCAACAATTTTTGAGGAACACATTTTTATTTCTACTTTTATTTCAAATTCCTGTTGTTTACACTCAAATGTTTTCATGTACATACAAACAGGTGGATGAAAACACACTTACAGTACAAAAGCATACTGACATTATCTGGGTTCAGTGTAAATCGTAAAATCATCATGCAGGAGTGCAATCTGTGCAAAAACACCACCTTTTTATCATTAAGCTTCCGGAAATACTGCAAAACCTGAGAGGGCAGTTATTGTCTTTCAGTGCTATTTTTTTCTTCCACCTTTTACTGCAGCCGTGAGGAGGGGGCTACACGCCAAGAGGTGATTGATTTCTTTGTGCATCCAAAGAGGCATTTCTGTTTCTTACTTTCTTACAGCAGTTACTGGCCTATCGCCCACACAGGTGAATAGCAGCAGATTAGAGTATAAAAACTGTTTATAGCTGGCTCTTGATTATTAAACATTTGAGTTTGCTGAAGCTACTGAATATTTACATACAAAATTTAGTACATACAAAATAAATTAATATTTGTTGCAGCATTACCATACTGTAACCTGTGGTTGTAACCTTACAAGCTGGGAGTGTTTAACTGGGGCAAAAGAAAAGCTGGAGTCCCCCAGAAAAGTCCCTGATTTTCCAAAACAAAAGTCTCAGACTCTTCCATGTAACTTCAACGTCTTTTAAACGGGACAATGAAAATATTTTTTGGCTCCACTGTGCATATGTGTGTCACTGTGTACAGTAACTGTATGAACACATATGGATGGATTCTGAAGAGTTCATGATGACACAAAGTAACAGCTGAACACTAGTGTGTGTGTGGCAAGCAAAATCCCCTCAATGTTCACTGAACAATTATAGAATCGGCTGTCCACTGGTAATCCTCTCATACACTCCACTGCCCCGTCTGTCTGTCTGTCTGTCTGTTGTTTTTATAGTGGTTGTAACAAATTCTCATAACTTCAATATAAGGGTTGATCGATACACGCAACAAGCAGGCAAGTGTGTGTGTGTGTGTGTGTGTGTGTATGTGTGTGTGTGCACACGTGTACAAGCACACGCACGCACGCACACACACACACACACACACACACACACACACACACACACACACACACACACACACACACACACACACACACACACACACACACACACACACACACACACACACAAAACAGAGAGCATCAACAGTATGAATTCTGAGATTTCGGTTCTGGTGCTCCCCAAGATTGTGTTGTTGATCTCGTCATGATAAAAAAGATCTAGAAGTTACCCCACATTTAGCGCAGATTCGTCTCTCTATTGTCTCTTGGTTAGACCTGATGCCCGATCAATACATCAGCTACTCTGGTTGCATTTTCAGCAGCTTGGTGGTTCTTATTGTAGTTTTGCCTGGAAAAATCTTTTGTGACATCATGTTGCTTATAATAAGCTTGACCGCTTATCCAAGGGAATAAGGGAAAAAAACACAAATAGGCCTGGAAAAGTACAGTGCCAATATTTATTTTTTTAATAATGCTAGAGTGCTTTATGGTAGACTGGGTCAGAAGTGATATCAATATTTGGTTCTTAAGGTATTTATGGACCTATTTAGTACAAGTAATATGCTCATTTGTTTTATTTCTCCTGACAAGCACAGCCGCAAAAGAAAACGTGTTGGCTAAAGCTCAGATAAAGCAAGATTTTTTTCCCCTTATATTTGCCACTATTAAAATGTTACAGTAAATGTCAACTCTTTTATGCAGATCACTGTCAAAATGTCATATTGGGTATTTTGGCTTAATTAATGTATATTTACCGTCTGTAGTGGAGGGTAGTGCCAAAACATAAAATCAAAAACAATAATAATGAAAGAATAAACCATGTAAAATACCTAATAGTTAAGTAGCAACCACTTCTTTTTCCACACTCCCAGCATGCTTCATGGCAACTGACAGCTCAAAATGACAAACTGACCAATTAGATCGCTTTGGATCAATGTATCCGTTGTATATATAAATCTAACAACAACAGCGGTAAAGCATTATTTCCCCTATACATTTCAGTAGAAATCCAGAGAGGAAAAACTGGAAGCATTACTTATTCTGTTTTAACAAGGTGTGTGTCATGTTCTGTAAATCTCTCACAAATATAGCGTGTGTTTGTGTGCATGTGTGTGTTTATTAGGGATGTCACAAGAACCGATACTTCGATACCAACTCGGTACCACAATTCTGAAAACGTGCTGGTACTCATTTTTCCCAGGTACCGGGGTATACAATCCTTCCGGACCTGACGGGGGCAGTATATACGCCGAACGTTAAAAATGTTCTAGACTGCTGCTAAATGCTGAAGAAGAACACCGACCAGCACGGAAAAACAGCGAATAGACCTCAACAGTCCCGCCCACAGCCGACTCCGGAAGTAAAAATCCCATTGATTTTCTCCATAAGGATTTAGAATATCAGTCATAATGTCTAAACTATCTGAGGTAGACTGACCCAGAGCTATGTGGTTGTGAAACAAAGGTTTCTGCTCCAGTAGAAGCTAGAAGTCTGTATGAAATGAACCTCGTTTTAAAAAAATATGTTTTATCTGTGATTTAAAGGAGAAAAACTACACTACCCACAATCCTAAGCATAACAGCAACGTCTTGGTCGTTGGTCGTTGGTCCAACTTGCTGTTACCATAGAAAAGAAACGTTCACCGTACCCATGAAACTGTGAACGGCTAGAGCGAACTTCTACCATTGAAGTCTATGATAGTTTCTGTAGACTTTGCCTTTTTTGCACCAAATCAAATGTGTTATTCTCATTATTCATCTTGTAGCTGGTTGGCTTGGTTCCAGACTTAAAAAAAAAAAAAAAAAACTTGTCAATTGTTTCATTGACGTTTCAAAAAATGCTTATATAAAGAGTTTTAAGCCTGGAACCAAGCCAACCAGCTATGAGATGAATAGTGAGCGTAACACATTTGATTCGGCGCAAAAAAACATTTTGAAAACGGCAAAAAAGGCAAAGTCTACAGAAACTATCATAGACTTCAATGGTAGAAGCTGGCTCTAGCCGTTCGCGGTTTCGGTAAATGTTTCTATGGTAACAGCGAGTTGGACCAATCAGAGACGTTGCTGTTACGCTTAGGATTCTGGGTAGTGTAGTTTTTCTCCATTAAATCGCGGATAAAACATGTTTTTTTTTTTTTAAAAGAAGGTTGATTTCATACGGACGATATAGTGATATCAGAAAGGAAGACACGGATATATAGTTTACATCATGGAAAGAACAGTCACTCTATAAATCTTTCAATTCAACATAAATTAACATTAGTCAATTAATTAATTAATCAATTGGCAGAAAATTAAACGGCAAGTGATTTGATAATCAATTAAAGTTGCAATGGGTAAAAAGCAAAAAAAAAAGAGCCAGGATTTGCCTAGAGTGAGACCTCTTCCTGCAGCTCTCCCTCTACCTTCTCTTTTGCATGTGCATATGCATGCGCAAAACAGCCAATACCTCCTGCGTTGGCACTGAACGCTGGCAATGCAATGGTCGCAAACCTTGAGCTGTGTAATCGACCAATATGGACATAATTCTGAGGATACTGGGCTGAATTTGACCACACTACACCTAATAACCTCATCTAATCTGTTAACATAATCAATTATACCATCTGTAAAATTCCCCTAACATACTGAAATCCCTAACTATAAACATTATAACATTCTGTAATACTTCATCTTTTTCATTATATTGAACCCACAAACTACTTTTTAAACCACATATAACTTTAAGCTACATCTCAGTCATGACCCTGATTATATTTATCCTGTTTCCGAACTTGACTGTAAGTTTTAATACCAGCATTTAGACAACACTGAGGTTAAAAGCACCATAATGTAACCAATGAAAGCAACAAATACTTCAGACTATGAATCTACAGACTTCACAAACGTGAAGTGTGTGATGTATTATACATATTCCCACAGTAATAATGCACATTGCATTGCAAACACATAAGTTGGAGCCAGGGTGTCGGCAGGGCAGTGATGATATCACGTCGTAGCCACATCATCACATCGTGACCAGTGCCAATTCTTTAATGATGTCACAGCAAAGACAGACAATCCTGGATCAGCTCCAGTGGGGACGGGGAGCCAATCAACAGCAGCTGTTTTAAAAGGTTATGACCCTGAGCACCAAATAGGCAAGTTATAAGATGAATAATGCCAGCTAAATAAAGCACACACGCACGCACGCATCCACGCACGCACGCACGCACACACACACACACACACACACACACACACACACACACACACACACACACACACACACACACACACACACACACACACACACACTATGAAAAATGGCTCTGCATGTACAGATCAAGATGACAGGGTTTGGTATCAAAGCCGTGCTCATCATTTGGTGCTAATTGTTTACATCTGCTGATCCTTTATACACTCTGCTTGATCTCCAGCTGATAAACAAATATCAGATATGACTCTCCGATCTGGAGAAGATTCAAACTCTCACCCTGTAAACGGGTTTAAGCAGCTCACACACACACACACACACACACACACACACACACACACACACACACACACACACACACACACACACACACACACACACAGAGTTCATGAAGAGGTAAAAACACAACCCACAGGAGATTTGAAAACACATATTCTGCTTAGAAATATAAAAATAACACACACAAAACGAACAAATAAAACACAAAATGATTATGTTCTTACTGTTTTGAATTATTGTGTGTGCTTGTTCTTTGACAGCAGAGCAAGTCACTGTAGCTTGATGTAAGCTGCTGGTTTGATCTGTAAGAGCTACTGCATCTGTGTTTTTGAAATGTCCCTAAGCATCATGGATGGAGCTTTGCTCTTTCTACGTTCATTGTCCAGTTAAGACATCAGATAAATGTGCAAGAGGTGAATGTACAGTAAATTGTTTCTGTACCTTTGGCAGCCTCTCAGGGTCTCCAGGGTGTCGAGGGATGACCTTCTGAAGCCTCTGGAAACCGTAGTCTATGGTTGGTTCATTTAGTGCTGCAGAAGACAAGGCGGAACAGAAAGGGGGAATGAGTAAAAAGTAGTTGTTTAATCGTTAATTTCGCCAGTTACAGGTTTTCTACGTTATACAAATACATTGTACATAGGTTTCTTTAAGCTCTCATGAGATAGGCACTTCAACTTCTCGGAAAAGTCTGGAAAACTGTGCAAATTCAGTGGTGATCTCATGCTGCACAACTGAAAAGTCCAACCATTAAAGATTTTGCAAATATTTGAACAATCTTGCCTTTCTTCCATAACTCCATAACTAATACCCCATTGGTTTACTTGGTACCGATATTCACTCTCTTTTAACTCTGTTTTAGTCCCCACCAACTCCTAAAAGAAATTTCTGTCTCTTTAGCTGCTAAATGCTTAATTTTGTTTACCAGCTAATTGCTTACTTAGTCTGTCTGGTGTTTGGTGCTGGACAGGTAGCATATCTAGAAGTCCTGTCATGTTGTGCCTTATTTGACACTCCTTCGTTTTTGCTTCAGTGAAGAAAAAACACGCGCAAGAAGATTTTCCATCAGACTTTTGTCTATTTCCACCATCTGCTGTCTCAGATCCACTTTGGCTTTGTTTTGCACCCTTAACCTCTTTTTCTGATGTAAAGCAATCATGATGATTCCCGGCAAAATCCCAATGGTGTTATATATTGTAAACTGCAGTGCAAGTAGAGACTGACCAATGAGCGTTGGTTGGAAAAGAGAGCTGACTCTGGTAGGATTTCACATTTAACTTAATGCGTCTGTTATACATTTTGTACGGTTGTGTGCACGCATGTTGTGATGACATATTATCACGCAAAGATCTTCCATCCTTCCTGACGATCGATTTCAGCTGGTTTATGCCTCAGTCAACAGTCTCTTTTTAAATTTTCAATACCATTGTTTTAAAAAGAACGTGGTAGCAGACTATGGTTATTAAAAATGATACACAGTGCACCTTCAATGTGGTTAAACCTGAGCCTGCACACATGATAAACAGACACAGAATCATAACATCTGTGCCAATCAGCGGGGGGGATCTGAGCAGTGAGGAGAGAGGATGACATCTCATTTTGTGACATTTTGTTCCCAAGCACCACGCTGGTATCAAGTAGTTTTTTTGTAAGACTGGGTTGGAAAATAATGAACCTGCTCAGCATGATCTCTTAAAGCCGACAAAAGCCTAGAGGTTAGAGAGGCAGGCTTGTGACTGAAAGGTCAGCAGTTCAAAATGTGGCTGGGAAACTTCAACTGGGGAAACCACATCTCTCAACCTCTACTGTGGCGATTTTCACTGGATTTTCTCCAGTGAAGCCGCTCAGTGGACAACAGTGGACGACTGGTTGTTCTGGGAGGCTGTTGTTGTGAAAATGTGTGACTTTTATTTGTGTCTGCTGGTGAGCATTTAAACTCTTTCCCTTAAATGTTGGTGATCAGTCTAGAAGTCACGCAAGTTGAGCTTAGTTTTGTAGACACGGAGACAGGCAGGAGAGACACTAGAATATTATAAGAAAACTGTGAAAATCTGTTGTCTTCACATCACAGATGATGATTAAAAAAAAACAACACTAAAACGTAAGTCCTGTAGGTAAAACCTGGGACTTGGCATGAAGTTGTTGGTTGGTATCATGAAGAAAACAATGCTAAGCACTAAAAAGTCTAACATTTGGTCTAAACTTGCGGCTCGGACTCAACTTGGAAAATTGTGATCAGGTACAGCCCACTAAATACCAGAAGAGGTAAATGAGGAAATAGTTTGGGTGAAATGCCCCTTTCTACAATTTCAAGCTAAGACACTGCTGTTCCACTGTTGGGATCAGTGGTAGCAGCCCAACAACCTATAACAACAAATATTCAGAGATGGATAGACCTGGTGGAAGAACTAATGGCGTCAAAAGCATCTGTATGATAATAACACTGTAGGTATAAAGAGTGCTTAGTGTTCGCTTTAATGTCGCAATTATGTTTTTCTACAGTCTTTATCCAATCAGCATGTCAATCAAGTCAGGCTCTAAAAGCTCTGAGTGATGGTTTAAAGTATTGCATGTGTTTATTTATCTGTACTGAACATGTGTCTTCACCCCATTGCTGAACCTCCTGTGCTAAAGTTACGGTATGTGTGTGTGTGTGTGTGTGTGTGTGTGTGTGTGTGTGTGTGTGTGTGTGTGGCTGCACTAGATGAAGAGATGTAGGTGTAGAGTGCAGATGGTGTGTGTGATATCCAAGTGTGCAGCTGGAGTGATATTTGGTACTTTCCACATCCAGCACTGATAAATTACTTGCAGCTGAATGTCTTATGTGTTATTTTATTTAGCATTTGTGTGTGTGTGTGTGTGTGTGTGTGTGTGTGTGTGTGTGTGTGTGTGCGTGCGTGCGTGCGTGCGTGCGTGCGTGCGTGCGTGCGTGCATGTGTTTTATATGTACTGTATGTCTGTTTTATTATCACATCACACCCAAGTTTCTGGTTTCTGTTATGTCCTAAACTGTTCAATTTGTTAGCAACATACCTTCATAAATTGTGAGCTGTAAAAATACCAGATGTTTAACTGTCATGAACAATACTTCCCCCTGTCCGAGGAAACATTATTTATTTTTCTTAAAATTCTGAACAAATTATGATTTTATGATTTATATATGATAATTACATCTGGAGGTCTGGTCTGGAGGAGTTATGTTGTGGAGAACAGAAGAGAAAGTGAAGCAAGGGATACATTGAAGAAGAAAAAGAGACAAAAATAAAATTCAGGAATGAGGAGAAGAGAGTTAAACCCTCCAAAAAAAGAAAGGAAAAACTAAACTCAGTTATGGTTGAGAAAAACAAAACTAGAAAAACAGCTGCCTAACAGTCAGTGAGATATCAACCGTCAGAATTAACTGCCAGTGTCAGATCCACACTCTCTAGAGACGTTTAACCGATGCCAACTATAACACACAAACACGCACACACGTACGCACACACACGCATACACGCACGCGCACACGCACACACACACACACACACACACACACACACACACACAATGTACATAACAAGATGACCTAGAGTAGTGTTGATGCCTTAGGCCTAAAGTTTCTCCAACCAACTCTTGAACTATATGCTCAATATTAGATGGTGTGTACATGTTTGTGTGTGTTTATGGGTTTCTGTAGGTATGTATGTATGTTTGTGTGCAGACTAATGTCAGAGTGTGTATGTGTGTGTACTTTGAAGACAAAAGGTCAAGTTTCTCCAATGATTTCTTTGGTGTTTTCTTTCTCCAAAGAAACAAAAATAGTATCAGTGCAGCAAAAGCCGTCCAAATGATTACACATCAGCTGTAAAAGGCATCGGTAATACCAGCTACTGCATAGTGCATCCACCAAATAAACACTGGTCACACTGACACCCACAAACACCAAATACACTTATCTCCAACCTTACAGATGGGTGTCCCAGTGACATTGTATTGAGATGTGTGACTCCTGCTAAGAAACTCCCAAAGAAGTTATCAACTACCCTAGTCTCACATTGCCAGACCTTACTCCACAGTGCTGCAGTGTAACTACACACAAATCAAGAGACTATCTTCCAAAATTATAGTCCTACAGTATTAGCACCAAAGTGCCCTATTTTCATTGACATTGTTTCCTTTCTGAGCAGCTAGGACAGAAAACAAAAATAGGGATTTTTAAAGTAAAACGTCAGTAGCTTTCAAAGATACTCACGTTGTCTATCTCTGCCTGCTCAAAATTCTGCTTTAGCTGAGGTTAATTTTTGCACAGAACGAGAACTGTGGATTTTGTCTGATTAGAATTGCATTAGAAAGGGATCTCTATGGCCAGTATGGCAAAAAAGAATGACCACAGGATCCAGTGACTCTTTTAATGTAGGCATGAGTATTTTTTTTAAGACAATTGAAAAAACTTGAAAGAAATGTTAACCTCCTTAAATGTCAGTTGTCCATGGTGCTGAAGAGGATGATAAATACACCTTCAAGTATGTATGTGCCATGTTTACCTCTCTATACAGTAAGCTGTGCTATATATCAAAAGTCAGAAATGAAAGTGCACAAATCCATTGTGCAATTCATGTGACACATCAGCAGATGATTTGGTGACAATAAGCCTTGAACCTGTTTAATCTTGACTCATTCTGCCACCCTGCTGCCCATGAAAGCATCTCCGCATCAATGCCTCTTTTCTACCTCCCCCTCTTCCCTCTTTTCTGCTCCGTCTCCTTACTCCTCTTTTTTAACTACACCTTCAGCCACTTTCATCCATCCATCACTCCCTCTCCAGCCTCGCTCTTCCTCTCAGAGTCCAGAGCTGCCCGCAGATCAATACTCATAGAAGTTTCATGAGGACAGACCCTCCACTCCTGTTTCACAATAAAATGTGAACAGAAGGAGGGAGACAGAAGAAAAGAAGAGGGGCATGTGGCAAAGAGAAAAAAACATGCTGCATGTCGAGGGTTTGTGTTTTTATAATTTTATTATACTACAACATTTCCTATCCTTTGGAAGGGTTTAAAGAAAAGAGAGAAAATGTGGGTAAGGGAGTGGGAAGGGAGAAAAAATAAGGGTGAAGTTGGGTGGATGAAAGGACAGACAGGGTTGATGTAAAAGGAGAAGAAGAAAAAGAAAAAGAGGAGGTGGTGTGGTGAGATTGATTTTCTGGCTAACCAGCAGTTCAATACCACTGAATTATTGCTTCATTCTTCCCCTTATGAGATGAGATCTCTTTCTCTCTGGCTCCTCTTCTCCCTGTGACTTTCTGTGTGTTTATATATGTGTGTATGCACGTGTGTATCTGCATGTGTGTAACAGTATATGTGTGATCCATTTATGGGTGGATCAATATTTTACAATCTGGTTTTAAAAGTCCACCATTCTGTCTCTCTTTTTCATGTCTCTTTCTTTTTACTGTCTCTCTCTCTCCCTCCATACTTCAATCTCTTTTGTTTCTCTCTTTCTGTGTCTGAAAAATGAAAGTTGAATTGCTCGTAATAGAGAAAAGTCTGAAATTGTGATGCTTTTTCAGCTTTCACTAAAAGTTTCTTCTCCAGGGCTGAGATATGGATTTTCTTACCCAGCTGCATTGACAATAAATCAGCTTTATATATGTGTGTGCGTGTATATATGCGCATTGTGTGTGTTCATGTGCTCATGTGTAACGTCTGTGTGTGTGTAAGAGCATTTATAGATTGTCACTTTGTACCATTGTATTTTTATAGGAGTGTGTGATGTTGAGAATGTTAATTTTTCCCACCAGGCCATTGAAGCAGCCATACGGCACTGTGTGTGTGTGTGTGTGTGTGTGTGTGTGTGTGTGTGTGTGTGTGTGTGTGTGTGTGTGTGTGTGTGTGTGCTTGGTAGACCATCTGTTGACCAGACTACTCACCATCTTTCCCTCATATCTCTCTGATTTACAATTACTTTCAACTCCTGCCCATGTTTGAAAGTGTGTGTGGTAAGTTGTGTAAGACATGACCCTATGCAACGGTGGCTTTGTGTGTGTGTGTTTACGTTGTGCTTTGTTGCATACTTGCGTGTGTGTTTAATTGCACAGCCCTTACACCCAGAGGCAACCACAGCTAAGAAGCACTGAGAAACCTCAACAGCCAATCAGCTTCCACCGCCGTGACCTTTCACCAGCGGCTTCCAGAGAGAAGTCAACCTTGAGGCGGGGTCAGGCAACCGCAGTAACAGATCGCGTTTCCTGGGTCACATGTTGAAGCGATCAGCCAATCGCAAGGTCACGGGGGGTCATCTCAGCCCAATAGGAGATGCAGTTAGACACCAGACGGACCAATTACCAGCCAGCTAGCCTCAGGGTCAGATCAAAGATGTTTTCAATGAAGAACATTGAAGGAGGCACACAGGCCGAGTACCTTCGTCAAGACATTTTAAACAAAAACAAAATTCTTATATGTTGTGTTTTTTTCACAACACTTTCTAGAAAAGGAGCATTGTGAAGTCCATTTCCTTGCATTTTACATTGTTGAATGAGTTCCTATACTGTAGGTGGAGCTATTTTCTTTGTCTCGACAGCCAAACTGCTCGACTTCTTCTTTCCTGCTTTTCTTCTTCTTTCCCTTCTTTTGCATTTTGTATTTTTAATATCATTCTTTACATGTGACCTGAAGCACATTGAGTTATTTTTGTTATAAAACATGCTACATGATTTAAACAAATGACTGTAGCTGATGTTTGAAACACAAAACTCATCACTTTAGTTTTTTTCAGAAAATATTAAAGCTTTCATTAACTTTCATGTTGGCAACATTAAAACTGATAATTTATCCATTGTGAGTTTTTTCATCTCTATTGATCAGGTTTAAATCCTCATCTTTATCTACGTCATTAAATGTCTCCAAAGAATTTATACAGCAGCTGTTTTTCTTTTCTGTCTTTTCTCTCTGGGGATGACGTCATCATTACGGTGTGATGGAGCCATGTTGAGCGGATCAATACCAGACATCACATCACCTCCATCCATTCCACATGTATGTGCAGACAAAATGAGCAAACACGCACGCATGCACGCATGCACGCACACACGCACACACACACACACTCTTTTCTACATTCTCTCCTTTTTCTCCTCGACTGAGTTTAGCAGGAAAACGTTCATTAACAGTCAACAATCCGGTCAGAAATCACACACTCTTTTTCCAACAGCGTGTGTGTTTAACTTGTATGTGTGTGTGTCTGTGTGTGTGTGGGTGTGTGTGTGTGTGTGTGTGTGTGTGTGTGTGTTAGTAAACTGGGTGTTCTGGATGATTTCACTAATAGTTTCAGTATGGAGGGCTATAAAGAGCAGACTGTTTAATTGTAGCTGGTTTTAACGAGCCTCTGATTATGGCAGCATTCTAACGAGTGTGGGTCGTTAATGTTGACTAATCTACAGTCATTAGTTCAACACTGTCTGGCCTGAGAGTGAACTGCAGCTCATAGACGTTATTTACACACACACACACACACACACACACACACACACACACACACACACACACACACACACACAGACACAAACAGGCAAACGCTCTTATATATGCAAACCCACATTTATGAAAAGATTATTTTTTTAAATGAAAAATGAAACGTACCTTCTAGAAAATAGAAGAATCACAGCAATATTCTTTAATCAAGAGCATGTACACGTGTGTTTGTATGTGTGTGTACAGTTGACCTACCTGTGTAAATGAACCTTCCCGGTGTGCCTTTGCAGAACTGTTTGGACTTGTAAGACAGAGTGACCTCAACGACCCCGGGGATGTGTCTGGGAGGCGTCTGCACCCGGATGGCATGTGGCGTGATCAACTAGAGAAGGAAGGAAAGGGCGGAGTCAGAACACAAAAACATATCACCTTAATGTAGCTCTCTGCGTCAGCAATTGGTGTTTGGTTAGATGTAAAAAAAAATCACTAAAATCACTGATATAACTTTTAGAGTTTCTTTGACAACAGACATCTTGAATATTGATTTGGTGTAGTCAGATTATGTTGTTTACACACATTATGCATTAAAACTCATGGTTTTTCCTTTAAATCTGACCTGTATGTTATTCTGTATGAGCATTTCTGCTGGAGCTCCCCTCTACAGTTTATTTTAGTTAGTGGGTTGGAGTTGTATTGCATTTGCACTTGTTAATGTGGTGAAAGGTATCTCTTACTGAGCTGTATTTACATGTGGATTTGATGCGTCAATCTGATTACAATCTAAAGTTGATGTTTGCACCCACATGGTTTCCTTTTTCTCGTTTTAGCTAAAATTTAAGTGGGGGGGATACTTTTACTGTATATCCAATGTTCAATACATATGAAATCTTGTAAATGGATTTGTATTCATTGAAATCCTGTAAATAGACATATAATGTTATTATTTATGATTTGGTTTGGTTTTTAATGTGTTACTGACTTTTGACCTACTGCCTTGTAATCTCACATGAAATGGACAAAATGTTTTGGCAGGCACAGAAATAAAAATCAACAAGCCACTTTAGACATAATCTGATTTCCCAGCATCAATGTTGATATCAGGTGAAAATACATTGTTGTATTGAGCTGTTTGTGACAAACACTAACTTTTTTAGCATCACATTTTTATGGATGGTTTTCAAAAATAGTTTTTAACTATTTAGCCTAGGTTTGACAAATCTGCAGGTAGGAGGGAGAGCTGCAGACAAACAGAACTTGGCAAATGGAATGGAATCCCTTTCCACCAACACATTTTTCTCGCTTCGGAATCAATAATCAGGTTGAGTGCAAATGAAACATTTGGTTGGCCAAAATCCATTAGAAGCCAGTCTAAGAGAGCTGAGTCAGTTTGAACTGAACTGAACTGAGACTTTGTACACATGTTAGTGTGTGTAAGTGTTGCTCTCAACACTGTAAACAAACCCCTCAGCTCAACCCACACACACACACTCAACACACACACACACACACACACACACACACACACACACACACACACACACACACACACACACACACACACACACACACACACACACACACACACACACACACACGTGTTGTTGTTGGAAGGGAGCCATGGTTGCTCCGCGCACACGGTGAGTGGAGTCAGAAGACAAATAAACATTCTGTAGAGGAGTTGCGCTGGGGAAACGTAAGAGGGTGAGCTCTGTATGTATGTGTGTGTGTGTGTTTGAGTGTGTGTTTTTGTGAACATTAAGCCGATGGCTATCAAAATCTGCTGACTTGATCAGTATTCCACAGAGAAAGAGACAGAGGGAGTGTGGGTGAGGAAGGTAGAGAGAGGCGGTGGTCGCTTGTGGTTGGGACTCATTAGAGAGGCAAATCTCTTTTAGACAAACATTAACACACAAACAGTCACATGATCACACACAGCTAAGAACCCGACCATGAGGAAAAGTATGTTTTCATATTGAATTACTTCCAACGGTACGAGGGCAAAAACACACAGTTGAGGGGTTGAAACAACATCATGACAGGATGATGATTGCTGGCAAACTGACCTCGCTCCAAACCAGCATGGTACCGAAGATGACTTGGAGACCATCGAAGAAATTGTCTCCTATGATGATGACTGTAGCGCCACCCGTAGTCCACCCCTCGCTAGGACTGATGGCTTTAATGCAAGGAGCTGCTCCTGGAGGGATAGTAGCCAAGAAAGAATGGTAAAAAAGGATTTAAACAAATTTGTATTAAGATTAAGATTGTTGGCATTTGAAATCAACATTAATTCTTGACATGTGACGCTTTACTCAACAATGGTTGTAGAAGAAGCATTTGTTTCATTTAAAGCAACACTATGTAACTTTTCCCACTTTGGTCCCCCTACAGGTTGGAAGCAGAATTGTCCATTATATTACATCGTGCAAGTTTGCCAGAACGGGTCGCCTCGGATCTGTAGTTCGAATGAACTGGACAATTTAATGTAATGGATAATTCCGCTTCCAACCTGTAGGTGGACCGAAGCAGGAAAAGTTACATAGTGTTGCCAACCAATCAGTCTCTAAATAGGGAGGGAAATCTGGCCTTTTCATCACTGTTGCATCTGCACCTCATATTTCTTCATGCTACACCCTTGGTTTTTGGCAGTGGCCCAGATCAGCACACCACACTTCTACTCTGAATACACTGCAGATTCAAAGACTGAGTCCTACTCAATTGGTCCTTCAGTAATGAGGTTTCTTCTCATAAATTGGTCTACTGAGTGGCATGCGAGAATTAAACAAAGCAAATAACTGTTGAGGTTTGAGATTACATTTTGGGATTATTTTCTTTTCATTTTTAAACCATAATTTTTTATGAACCATGAGATGCAGTTGAAAGCTAATAAGTGAACCTTAGTGTTTATTTCTATCTAACATACACTGTTCCCAAATGTCAAGAACAAACATGCTCAAAAACATATATCCTCTCAGGCCTTCTGAGACAAAGATGAACATCTAAAGAAAGATTCACATAATGTATTGCTTTTAAAAGTGACATCTTTCATTACAAAAAAATATTTTTCAGCGATGAAATTGTATTCATGTTCTTTCATACTTTTAAAAATTTGAAGTGCAATGAGATCCTCAAACATAATTTTGAGGGAACTGAACTGGGTACTGTTTATTTACTGATGTTTATCCCAAAGCCAGACTGACATGAGATTACAGCAGTTCATTTTTAAAACTAATTATATGGCATGGATAAAAACACACGCAGAAGGCTCAGTGTGCATCATAATACTTACAATACGAACAGAATGGGTACAGTCAGCTTTATGTAACTTCAGTATTGTGTGAGTGTGTATAAGCTCATATCCAATCCCATATCGCAACAATATAAAGTTGTCTATCAAAAACCAAGTGTGTGTGTGTGTGTGTGTGTGTGTGTGTGTGTGTGATTATCAGCATTATCTGAATTACAACAACATCCTTTAGTCTGGGTTTTTTGTGAAAAAGAATCATAATGATATTAGACCTAGCAACACACATAGGCTACCTACACACATCATCACACCATGCATTTTCTGTGTGCATGTGTGTATGCGTGTGTGTGTGTAGTCGTTGGATTAGCCAGATGGAGGGGCAGGAATCACCTGATAGGATTAAACCATCAACCATCTGGTGGCCATGCTGCTTATGAACTCACACACACACACACACGCACTCACGCACACACACACACACACACACACACACACACACACACACACACACACACACACTTGTGTTACCGTGTTCCAGGTAAGACGGCGTTCCTTCCACTGGGTCGAGTCTGCGGGCCCGTCGGCCATGTTTGGAGTTGTTGTGGACGAACATGTTGTCGGAGACTGACAGGACATGTCCCTCCACGCTCACCGTAGTCGATACCACCACCTGGAGAGAAGCAGGGAATGGGACGGGACAGGATGGGGGGGTCAGACAGAGTGACAGAGGGAGATTGACAGGCGGAGGGACAAGAAAGTGGTGAGATAAAAGGGGAGAGAGTTGGGTTAGACAGGAGGAAGAAGAGGACGAAAAAGGGGAAATAGTGGACAAAGAGGGAGAGGAGCAGAGAGAGTGCAAAGAAGAAAAGAAAAAAATCAGGAATTACAAAGTGTGGGGTTTAGAGATCATTGCAAGGAGGAGCTAAAAGCGTGAAACTGTGAAAAGCTCCCTAAATGTAACCCGTTATCACTGCTATTACCATCACACTCAACACACACTAAGTCAGTGTGTGTGTGGTGTCTATCCTCTTCTGTTCAATAGTTCCTGATGGGTCCAGCCCTTAATTATCTCCCAGGGAAACAGAGCTGTCTTCTCTGGTTCCACTACAATAGAGCTGCACAATTAGAGCCACATATACTGTCACCCACTCACTACTGTACTACTCTCTCTCTCTCTCTGTCCCATCTCTCTCTCTCTCACACACTCTCACACACACACACACACACACACACACACACACACACACACACACACACACACACACACACACACACACACACACACACACACACACACACACACACACACACACACGTCATGGTAATAAATCTATCAGTATCTTCTGGGCAGCCAGTATCTCCACTCAGACTCAAGTGGTGTCTTCCTGATTGTGTTGTGGCCATGAAGATAAGGAAATAATAAAGACGGCACTGCCTTAAATCGTATTCACAATCCCACAACATCCTGTCTTTCTTTCTTTGAAGTTTCTATTCTTTCCTTCTTTTCTCTCTCTCACCCTCCTCTCTGTCTCCCTGCATTGTGTGTATATTTATGTTCTGACGAGTCAGGGTCAGGATCTCATGTTTCCTGTAAAAACGCTGATAGCTTATTTACTTACACAGAAACACACACATTCCTGTGTTTATGTGTTACAATAACCATAAAGTTATGTGTGTTAGTATGTGTTATGTCCACAGAAAACACTTGGAAAGTAGGGAGAGACTGTGGAAGAGAAGGGCATGCAAACACACACAGAAAAAGGAAGAATTAAATGACGAGAGTAGAAAAGTGTGGTGGTTTCTACCTGGAACCTCCTCATGTCTCGTGGGTTTCCTGCATTTTTTAGACAGTTCTGGTTGCACTTGAGGAAAAACTTGAGAAAGAATCTGTGGAGACAGAGAGGACAGGCGATATTTGAGGTTATCATTAGACCAGAGTGAAGACTACACTACTGCTTTCCTTCAGGATATGGGAATTCAACATCAGTCTCCAACATACAGAACAATCAGAACCCCAAATACACATACATAAATTAACATTTCATACTGTTGGAAAGTCAAAGTGTATTTCCTTGTAAAAGTTCCTTGTGGATGTGTGGGACATGTTTTTATGTTCTTAAATCCACAATGCTTTGAAATTCCACATGAAGGCATTGGATGAACATACAAGAAGACAAATAAAGCAGTACACTCCAGGAAAAACGGTGTGAATCTGTGGCCATGAGCTTTAAGTTTGAGAAAACCTTATTTTATACTTTTGTGAATCCATATTTAAACATACTTCCAAAGACCCTCCTGCCTTTGCCTTCCCTTAGGTCTTTGTCCAAATTGACCTTCATCCTCAATAATGTGTTAAATTAGCAACATGTGAACTATTAGTATAGACTAAAAACCTAAAGTGCTTGTTAAGATTCAGAAACAATTTCAAACCAACTTTTAACATCTGAAAAGACAGATTTAAAACAAGATCTTATAGGTTTTTTTCGTAATGTTTACCCTGATCATTAAGAAAGGTGGAACTGTGTTGACACTGGGTGTTTGAAACGGGACCATATGTCATGAATCTATATAACAGAATAAATCAAATACACAGATGGCCATCAACAGCTAACAAACACATCCAGGTTGTGTTTTGGTGTGAGCCAGCTGGCCAGCCTGGCAGAAGCAACAAGGCGCACACACACACACACACACACACACACACACACACACACACACACACACACACACACACACACACACACACACACACACACACACACACACACACACAATAACACGAACACACACGTTTGCATATACGTTTTGTGTTTGTTACATCTGTATGTGTTACAGCTAAATAAAAGAAACATATCTTCACACCAGAGATGGGGACTCGAGTCTGAGACTCGGACTCGAGTCGCACTTAAGTCACACAAACAGCTGACTTCAGACTTGACTCGGACTTGACCCAAAAGACTTCAGACTTGACTTGCGACTCGACCCAAAAGACTTCAGACTTGACTCGGACTTGAGCTTCGAGACTCGTCAACAACCCATTTTCATGCAATTATTGCTTTTTAAATCTAAATTGATTTATGTATTTCTATTTTCTTTTATTGGCGCATATACGTTGGGGAAACGCATGACGAGCTGCGTGTCCCTTGGCCTTTGCCGTAATGTGCAATGTACGCGTGCGCTATGCGGCGCGCGCACACATCAAAAAATGCAGCAACGATGGCGACACCAAGTCCTCTTCCAGTTGTGCCTTTTGTCATTAGTTTTGCTTACAATAACTTCATAAACAGTGGCAGTAAGCGAACAGCTACATGCAAGGAGTGTGGCACCAAGATACATGACGCTGGATCAACAACATCGAACTTCATCAGACATCTCAAAAAGCACCCAGATAGGTCAGTCACTCACGCTAATGTGAAAGAGACGTTACATTTAGCATATATCGCCACAGGTAACAAGCTAACCATCGCAAAGTGTTGTGCTAATGCTGGGGACAGGCAAACTGTATTGTTACAGTTGTATCCATATGATGTGACAGACTTAGGTTAATATTTCACCAGTAGCAGAAGATTAGACTATATGATGTCCTAAGTTGAAGAACACTGAAAAATGTAATGCATGATGAGGTTGGGCTTTACAGCCAGTTGGTAACACAGACAAACATGTATTCTTTGGTGCAGATACCAAAATGTTGAAAAATACAGTTATGAAATTGAAACAGAGTCCTTAATTTGTGTTTCTTCAGATTGCATTGCAGTAGACCCCATACAGTTATCCTACAACTGATTTTGATACTGTACTGTATGGATGGTAGCTACAGGACATGCTTTGAATTCATAAGATTTAACAATACAGTGTTAGGGACAGATCAGACTTGAGACTTGACTTGGACTTGACTTGGACTCATGGCAAAAGACTTGAGACTTGACTTGAACTTCCCCTCAAAGACTTGAGACTTGACTTGGACTTCCAAAAACTGACTTGTGAACATCTCTGCTTCACACGCAGGGCAATATTTCTCTACATTGCACTTTGTGTATAGACCTTTTTCATGTCTTTCTTCCTTTATTAGTTGTATTATGTATGTTCGTACATAACACTGTTTTGTCTTTTATGATTGCTTAAGTTTCCTGTCAGACAGAAAAATAAACGAAAGCACACATAGATAAAGCACCACCTGTTAAGGTTCATCAAGAAAAACAGGATCACTCTGTCGCAACAAAAATGTAACATTAGTAAGTTCCAAAAAAAATTGCAGAGCTTTTATATTGGGTTTCATCACATGGTGTCCACCCTCTGTATTTTTTCAATTCCATACTTAAATAATTTTAACTTTTCTGCATCACCTCCATTCCCTCGTGGCAGAGCCTGGTGCTCTACTGTTCAAGAGATGACAGCACTTATACTGGACTACCAGAACAAAGCAGAGGTGTGCGCTCTGTGTGTGTGTGTGTGTGTGTGTGTGTGTGTGTGTGTGTGTGTGTGTGTGTGTGTGTGTGTGTGTGTGTGTGTGTGTGTGTGTGTGTGTGTGTGTGTGTGTGTGCAAACATGTACTCCACATGTGAGTGTATGTGCGTGTGTGATGGCGCAGCACAGCCCAGTGGCAGGTCTGAGTGTAAAACTCTGCGTTAACGAGCTCAGGCTTCGTTAGAACACCGGCGCTGGGATTCTGCATGCCTAATTATCTTGACCCCTCACCCCTGGGTGACAGCCTATCACAGCGGAGGACAGCCACAGTGACCCCTGCTGACCTCCCACTGTCTAGTCCTTCTCACAACACTGGCATAGCGTTAACACGACCACTTCAGCTGACCCTACACGGTACATCTCTGTGTAAAGGAGGCTGTTGGGAGGCTCACACACTCTGCTCATCTGCGTGAAATATGAAAAGACTAAAGCAGTGGTGGAAAAAGTGTTCTGGAGAAGATCTTTTAGAAATACTGTACTTTACTACAAGTAAAAGTCCTGCATTTAAAACATACAGTAACAATAATATATACTGATGTACTCTAATCTGAAGTATTTTACTTTACATACAAATTATTCAAATGAGTTCCACACAGTGTGGTATACAGATTTAAAATTGGGAAAAGAGAGAGCACTGGTCTTGGATCAAGACTTGGAATGTGCAGTTTCAGAATTGGAAGAGAAAAAGTTGGATCGGTGCATCCCTACAATCACCTTCGCTCATCGAAATGCACCGTTTATCATTACATTCATAAAGAAAAATAAAACATGTTGGATGGATTTCCCACTTTATAAAACCATGGATGTATTACATTGACCTGGATACAAGATTACAAAATGGCGCCTATTCAGTTCAATGAAGTTCCTCACCTGGCGCATATTCCAAAAAAGTTTCTAAGCTTCCGGGTTTACTTCCGTGATATGTGGCCCACTGAATATGGGCAGTAGTGTTCCTCCCGCTGGCCCCGCCCGTGAGTTCCCGCTCGGCCCATAGACTTTACATTGTGGTGAAGTCACAGTTTTTCTTAATCTAGAATACAAAACAATATAGGGCCCTGTACATCACAAAAGTCCACCACAGCATTACTAGTGTTCCTTTAAGTGCAGTACTTTGAGTACATGTCCTTCTTTACTACCTCTTCTCACTGTAATCCTGTTTCTGCAAAGGTGAACAAGAAAGGTTCTCGTTTCTAATGCTGCACCACAGAGAAAAATGGGGATGACGACTTAAACCATCACCACAATCTCTGACCCATCAATTTAACAATATCAATTTCCCCCCCTCCATCAATTTAACAATATCAATTTTCCCCCTCCATCACTTTCACAATATCAATTTCCCCCCTCTCAGTGTATTCACAAACCAAATAAGTTCCATCCTTAGCTTATCTCGCTGGTGATCTGATGATATTGCGTGTTATTTTTCATATTTTTCCATCTACTGCTTGATTCCATCTATTTCCTGTGAGAGCGTTTTCTCTCATTGATTGCCAACAGAGCATATTTTAAATTTTAATGCAGTATGTGTGCGTTCCTCTTCCCCCTCACTTGACCCCATCTGGCCTAATCAACTCTGCTACAAAAAGGCCCCGCAGCTACACACACACACACACACAGGCAGGCACACACACACACACTCACACACACAGACACCTTGTGTGAATTGATTGGTTGGTCCAGTCACTGGTCGTTAAGAGGCCTCCAATTAAACCGGGCAATTATAAAACTCTAAATGACTGTGGGGGAGGGGAGCACTCTCCCCCTCTCTCCGCTTTCTCACTCCCTCTCTCCGAGGCCCGATCATGTTCAAGTGATAACAGCGCTGTTGACCTTTGCTATACTGTAAGTACCACACTCAGAGAGCTGACCCCACACACGCACGCACACACACACACACACACACGCGCACACACACACACACACACACACACACACACACACACACACACACACACACCATCTGGACAGGGAAGTGTAAGAATAGTAGTAAGCGGAGAATAAAGATATAAATAAACAAGGAAGACTAAAATACTATATATTTTTACACTTAGACAGAGAAAAGGGTATATTCCCGGAATTGAATTTGGAATTGACCACCAATGCCCCATGCTTATAAGCTTACATGGTGACTGCTGAGCATATCGCGGACAAGATCGTCAATATTGGATGATTTTTGCAAAACTGTGGAATTTGTTAAATTATGTTTTTTAATGTCCAGTCCCAACATTTCAAACTCTAACTTGCTGCACTATCTGCACATGGCAATTACACTATGGTTATGTTTAGGGAAGGTTGTGGTTATGGGAAACTATGGCTACACTAAGGCATGGTTAGAATGACGCTTAGAAAAACACTTTGTTAAGTTAGGGAAAGGTGGTGGTAACGATAAAAAAAGCCAAATGTTAATTGCCTTTTCAGTTCCCTGACCAAATTATCTCTCATATTGTTTCTTTTACCTGGAAAAATACCTGGCTCTTTAGCTACTAGTTGTTTAAAGCTGTAGTGTGTAGTTTCTGCCGCCTCCATGAGGAATTCAAAATAATGACAACAACACTGTCGGCGCGTCCACATGATACAAGCCTTATGTAATCGTGCACGCTCCCCCAGCCCTCCTCGATGCAGTTACTAGCAGCTAAGGAGGACAGGAGGATTAAAAAAACATGATGGACTCTTCAGAAGAGGTAAAGATCTTCACTGGAGTTTCTGCGTGGGAATGTCACTGGACGACACAACCTTCTATACTGAGAAATACAGACGGAGTTGTGTGGAGCTGATAGTCTTAATTAGCTTTGTAGCAACTAATTTGGCAATGGCTTTAATGTAACGGACGTTTATTAATATCAAAAAGTTATGCACTAAAGCTTTAACTTCACCTGCTAGTTGCTAACTTTGTTTGTCGGTCCTTTGCTTCATGCAGTGGTGAAGCGGTGAAACCTAACCAGTACATTTTAATCACAGTATAGACTTTTACCTCGGTGCAATGCTGGTTTTCTCAACTTAAAAAAAGGTGATGAAGTCGACCATTGTGTCATTCTTGTGGCTACTGTTGTTACTCTTGTCCACGATAATGTAATCAACCACGCTAGGATGCTCTCATTTAGCCTGCAGTCCATGTAGCAAATCATGGTTGGATACAGGTTTTTTTAGCCTGTTATCCATGGTATAGTAGTGAACGACACAGTTACATCCATTATTCAGAGGCTGAGATGGCAATTATGGCTCAGAGCACAACTGAAATTAATATTTAATATATAGGGCTAACACAGACCTGAAGAGAGAGACAGGAAGTGACAGAGCGAGGAGATGGAGAGGGTGTTGGGATGTAAAGAAGAAGAGTGAAGAAGAGAAGGGGGATACAGAGAGTGTGTGTGAGGAAGAAACAAATGGAGGAGAGAATGAATTTGCTTGCTTTGACCACCCTCCTGTCATTTAAACAGTTACAATGACAACAGAGCAAGGGTGACATCCGGGGGAATTCCAGCTTGTGTGTGTGTGTGTGTGTGTGTGTGTGTGTGTATGTGTGTGTGTGTGTGTGTGTGTGTGTGTGTGAAAAAGACTGTGTCTAAGACTGAATGTCTATGTCCGTTTTATTCCCTAAAGACTCGCTATTCTACTGCCAAGAATAACGATGCCGCCTTGGAGGAGAAAAAAACAAAAGAATCTCTCCAACACACACACACACACACACACACACACACACACACACACACACACACACACACACACACACACACACACACACACACACACACACACACACACACACACACACACACACACACACACACGATTCTAGTGAGTTGTTGCTGACAGGTGGAGAAATTGCAGTCAGTTAGTGCAGACAAACTGAACAACAGATCAGTGATTTTTGCTGCTCCTGCCTCCTCTGTCTCTTCTCTGTCTCCCTGCTTCCTTTAGATGTCTTATTTCACCTGCCTGCCAAGTTTCTTGGCAGAGCTTTTCTGACAGAATGATGACTTTCACTATCTTTCTCTATGTGCATGTGTGTGAAACAACTTGGTAATGCATGTGTATCTATCGTAACTGCCAGTAACTGATCAACTACTGGTTGCACACTAAATAACACCAGTCTGCACAAAGAGGAAGCCGGTTTACATACAATGTTTAAATTCAAAACATATTTGAACATCACTCTAGATAAGAGCTAGGTGGCAATACTGTCGCTTTAATCACGTATATACATATAGATAGTATAGTTAAACATGCTTTTCATTCTAATCTGTCATTTCCAATAGCTAACCTAGCTCATATTTGAGAGTTTCCCTCTCTGTTTGTTGATCTGTCAGAGATCAACTTCCTGTTTCCTGTTTACACTGAGTGCTTGATTTTGTTTAATGCGATGACATCAGATAGCATTGCTGGGCCCTGTGCCTGCTATCTGAGTAGTCATGCAAGTAGGAAAAACAAGGATATGAAATACTATTACGCCCTCTATTCGGCTGTTATCACAACAATAATTTGATAATGTATTGCTTCCTGTGGAATAAAAATGCTTGCTTTTTTTCTTTGCCTTTGTTGTGTCTTGTTCAAGAGCACTTCAGCAGAGATAATGCTTGTTGATACAGTGCTTGAACCACAGTGAAGGGACAGTCCCTATAATCAAAAGTCCACACTTGAAATCTGTTTGAATGATTACAACAAGTAAGAAGAGGTTTGTTGTGGTTTGTGTAATCACATTAAGAGTTACATGCGAGAGGTGTGTAACTCACATGTACATGCATAAATGTACATGTGAATATTTATCACTTTCTATCAATAGTCCATGTAATCCATCTCAGCCAGTGTCATCATTGACGTTATCAAGATGATAAGGTGTTTTTAAAAGGATCAGGGAGACAAATTGACAGAAAGAAACAAGGAGATGAGGAGGAATCTGAGGAGGAAGATGAATTAATTTTACTTGGAAGGATAACTGGAAATCCACTTTAGTCTTGGTTCAATAATATGTGAGTTTAAGTCTTGCATAATGTGGAAACAGTACTGCCACAGCCAAATTGAAAGCTGGTAAGCTGTATAACTGCTCCATGATGTAAGGTTTGATTAATTGTCTTTCAGGTACATTGGGCTACAACTAATGATTATTTTCATTACTGCTTTATCTGCCGATTATTTTCTCGATTAATGAATTAATCGTTTGGTTAATTAAATGTCAGAAAAGAGTAAACACACAATTCCCCCCAAGCTGAAGATAACATTTTTCAATATTTAATTTTCAAAGATATAAAACAGAGAAAAAAAGCAAATCCTCACATTTGAGAAGCAGGAAACAGCAACTGTTTGGCATTTTTGCTGGACTTACTTTGCCAATAATGTCATTCAACCAACCATTTCAGCTCTATAAGCAGGTCAACCTCCCAGCCAGAGGTCTGATCCAAGGACAACAAAACCTCACAATGAATATTATGTAACAAAGTGAGATGAAGGAAAGAGAATAGATGTGTTTCCAGACTGCACTGACCATGCTTAGTCCTGTGCATCTGTTTTCTTTCTATGCTTGAGACTCACCGGAACATTTACTGTATAACCTAACATATTGTCATTTGCAAAAAAAAGAAAGGACCTGGAAAGACGTCCACATACTCAGAGCCATGGATGAGCAATGCTGAAAGTAACAGGAGTGCGAGAAGAGCGGTGAAGAGCAGTGGAGAGAATAAGAAACCTGGACACATAGGAGAAAGTGCGAGTAAAGGGAGGCGAGTGGTCGGGAGCAAAATGGCAAAAGAAAGAAAAAAGGCAGCGGAGGAGGAAGGGAGAAGGGAGGGAGGAAATGCACTGGAGAGGGAAAGGGAGTTATGCGAAGGAACAAGACTTAAGAGAATTGAGCAGAGCTGAGCGAAGCGGAGTTATTTTACATAATGATGGTTGATATGCACAGAGGTAATTGATAGCTGAGCTGCAGCCCAAAAAACACCCAGCTAGCTGTCAATCACGGCTCATCTCCCGGGAGATATGCTAATGATGATGATGATGAGGGCTTAGCTTCATATTTCTATCATTACTATTAATGCTGTCATTGTTGTCATCTCTGCATATTTAAATTACAGAGCAGGCCACTGTGGCGAGAGCCAGTCTGTGATGTCTATGAGGGGGCTTGTACTGTCTGCTAGGGCTGAGATAAAGTGAGTATTAATAACCTGTACAGTCTACTAGTTCAGCGCTGGTGGACCTGTACAAGTGTCATTACATTATTGTTACATGTAACAGTGACACAGATGTCATCAGTTTGTCACAGTGTCATTATCTATGGACCACAAGCAGCAGCTGCATAGGGTGAAGGATCATCAATACATTTACAGACAGTTATGTTTTGATGAGTTACTATGATTATTAATTTGTTTGCGTATTAAATGCCAATATACTGATGTACAGTAATAGAAAATAGGAAATAAGCTGTTTTGTAGAGTAACTCCATGCACAGGTTTGTTTTGCTGTGACAGTCAAATAATGAAAAAAATGATAACAACACTTTCACTGTAAAGAATAATAACAACCTTTTACAACTGGGGCCTTATTTTTGTAGTTTTGGCCAGTGGAGGGCGAAACATTGACGATCAGACCGGTTGTAAACAAGCTAGATTATCTAAACCATTTTATATGGAGGCAAATTCCACAGATAGAAAGTGATCACTCAAAATATACAGAAACACCATTGCCCAAAAAAACTGTTTGCACAACTACATAAATTGTTTGTTTAAATTGTTTAATTTGTTTAAATGGCAAATGTGGAGTTTGTTAAAAACCTGTCTGATAATCTGCTTGTGTTGTAGGGATAGACTGATTATCTGCCTTGGCAGTTTGCAGATTATCTGTATTGGCGTTTTATTTGCCTGATAACCAATAAAGTTAAAAATTAAAAAGTGGTCTACTTTGGCTTTAGATCTCAGCAATGAACTTGGTGAGTTCAATCTTATTACTAATAGGAATGATGACCAAAACTATGAAAATAAGACCCAAACTGCAATAAACAGGAATTTTCCTTTAATTATCAGTACTGTATTAAGTCTTAAGCCTCTGTTTTGTATGTGTTTTTATTATTTACAAATATATGTTTTCTCATTGTTTTCTAGACAGGCTAAAAAAAAAGTGATGTTGTACAGAAAAAAACACCGATTTACTGTGAGGGTTACTTGTATGCAGATAGAAGGATTATTTGCCTTATTTGTATGAACTTTGTTAAATACTTGAAGAACAGTGATGCTACCAGGAGACACAACGCACATAATGACCCTATAAGATATTAACCACTGTGATGCCGCCCTACAGTTTGGGACTATGATAACATAACTTACAACATGATTACCTTCAAAATAAATACTTTCATGGCAGGGAGAGAAACGGGGGAGAACTGTGAGGGGATGAGGGCAAAGATGAGGGCCTAGACAGACTTCGAGGGAAGGAGGATGTTACTGTGGTGTATATTTTAAAGGCTAAAGGCAAACTGTTGAATTATAGATGAGAGAGATTGATTTGGGAGGGGGGGTGAAGAAAAAAGGAGAGAAGAGGTGGAAGGAGGGACAGAGAAGAGTGGGGGGGGGAGTGAGTGAATGGTGAGCACCTAAAGAATCGCTAGCTCTAGGCCAAACATGTATGCACACACACACACACACACACACACACACACACACACACACACACACACACACACACACACACACACACACACACACACACAGCTTACCTCAAATCGATCTAAAGCTCAGGCTCGCTCTCCTTTCTCTCTGTTGCTCTCTCTCTCTCTCTCTCACACACACATGCATGCCCACATGCACACACGCATGTGTTTTTGTGTGTGTGTGTGTCTGTGTGTGTGTGTGTGTGGGTTACAAATAATTCATGTTGGGTGGAGGAAAATAAAAGGAAGAAAGGAGAGAAAGGGTGTGATGAAGGAAGTGATAGTGACAGGAACCTCTTCCTCCCCTCTCCTGTCTCCTCAGTCACTCACTCAAAACACACATTCACTGCCTGTGAGATTGCCTACATTACAGAGGAACGCACGCACACGCACACACACACACACACACACACACACACACACACACACACACACACACACACACACACACACACACACACACACACACACACTGCAAAGGGAATTTCCCAGTTGTAATGATGCTGATTGAGAAAAGCTCTTCCTTTCTCCCCTCCTTCAACTGAACACCATACATGTGTGTCCTCACTAGAACATTACAGCACTGGTTGTTTGTTCAAACATTTTAAACAACCTCTGTTTATGTTTTTCTGACAATTACCTCATGTGGTCATGCAAAATGATCAACTGCTGTTTCTCAGAAGGAAAGGCAAAGTATAATGAAGTTGTCATAGTGGTTTGACCACTGACTGGAGACCGCTGTTCAAATCCTGTCTCCTACCAGCAGTCAATGTTGCTTTCTTTTAAGTTTAGTAAAGTAGTTGCAGTTGCCTAAACCAAACCTGGGATGGCAGAAGGTCATATGGGTTGTTTTGAAAGGCAATGACAAGTTATTTTGGTCATTGATATATGAGGAGTTGTTGGTGTGTACATACAGTGTACTGTACATGTGTGCTTGTATTTACACTTGTGTGCATGGTTCTGTGTATTCATTTTAAAAGGTGAATATTGCAGAAATACTGCAAAAAAGAAAATGATATACAAACAAAACATACTGTATAAGATGTGTTGTATGTATGTGTGTATCTAAGTGTTAGTGTGTGTATATCTCTGTAGTTGCATCCATTTGCGTGCATGTGTGCATTACACTTGGGGACTATGTCTGTACTCTATTTTGATATATTGTATATTTAAAGGGATGATGTCTTATTCAGTCACAACATCCTGGTGCCCCTAACCTAACACTAACTGCTATAAATTGTTTGCCTTTGGTTTCTTTTTCAGATTCTCCCTGATTCTCCTTTGACAGAGATGCAGAGAACAAAACAGATTTTAAAAAAAAAAATGTTTTTGAGGTCTCACTCTTTCCTGCACTCTTAAAGGTTTACTTTTGGAGGACAGAAACCTAAAAGTTAATTTGTGACCTTAACTGGAAGAGGTAAGCAGTGAGAAGGAAGGAAGAGACACAGGAAGAAACAGAGAGAGGAAAAAGAGGAAAAAGAGAAGGTGAGGGAGATGAACAGGGCAGACTGTAAGATTTAACTCCTGCTACGTTTGTCAAACAAATTAAACGCTGTCCAGGTTCCTCACCTGTGTATGTACGCATGCACACACAAACACGCACAAACTGCCCGCGTGGCACGCATATGGCTCACCCGGTCCAAATAAGGAAATATGCATTCATTACCATAACTAATGTACGAACCACTCCATTTAATATGCTAATTCACTGAAATATTACTGAGCGCCGTCTGTTGTAAATGAATAAATTTGAATTGCAATTAGAATAATCCTTTATAATTAATGAAAACTGTCAATTTTGGTTCAGAAGTAATTTGATTAACGGGTTGATGGGGCACCAATTAAGTGGAGGATGAGGAGGAGAGAGGAGGAGGAAGAGAAGAAAGATGACAAGCTCTTCAGATAATCTTCCTTTTCATATGTGATGAGAGATTAAGCTAAAATTATGTAATATTCCTTTAAAGACACAGAGTGTAAATTAACAACAAACTTCTCTTACCTTTGTGGATATCACAGCAGCAGCAGGATGAACAGGATGAATGATTAAAAAAAAAGAGAGTAGAAAGAGAGTAGGGATGATTAGATAGAGGACATAACACAATATTACTTATGATACACGTCCAATAATAATACAAACTTCAAACATTATCCAACACTGCTGATACACATTCTTTCCGATTTAAAAAAAACACAATTTTGTTTATGTATTTTAACAGTTTTATTTCTGCAGCAGATCCAGTAATGGGGTCATTGGCTTTCTAATTCACAAGCACCTCATACCACTAATTAACCACATCCATGTTGCTGTTATTAGCTAATTACAAGACTGGACACATGCCCGGCTAATTAAAGCTATTAAATGTGTGTGTGTGTGTGTGTGTGTGGGGGGGGGGGCGGGGGGGGGGGGTATATATATTAAGGCATTTCAGGACTTAATGCTTTAATGACACAATATAACCTGCATTGCAACAGACCCCCCCTTCTCCCAGTACAAAAACACCGTTGCTCCCTCTATTCCCAAATCAATAGCCAAGGTCATTATGTGTAGCTGAATCATATGTTTCACTAAAGTTGCTGCGTGTTAATAATATTTCAACAGAGTTGCAGGAAAAAGCTTCTAATTTAGCCCGTTTAGTCAACACTGTCATCCATCATGGTGAAAACACAAAAGACCCCCCTGACTCTCTGCTGTTTTCCTTTTGCTTTTTCTCTTCACCATTGCTTTTCCTCATCTCATTTACTCTCCTCCACAGCACCTCCTCCCCTCCTTATTCATTTTATCTCCCCTCTTTTTCTTCTCGTTTGCGCTCGCCTCCTCGCTGCTCTTCTTCTCTCATAGTCAATCCTCTCAAACACCTATTACATTTCTTCTTTTCTTTTCTTTCCTCTCATTAGAAGAGCAGCTTTTTCTTCATTTGCGTGCTCTAATCCTCTATTTAAACATCTGAATATTCATGGCCTTGTTTTGTTTTGAATATTCAAAAACCAATTAACATGCTCTTTATGAATAATTAATGCTTATTGTTTTCTCCCTTTTAAATTTTTAATAATTAAAATCTATAAATCTGAAAACAAAATGGCTCATTTTTTCCCCACTAACTTTCAATGCAAATGCATGTGATAGTGTGTGTTGTGTGTGCGTGCATTTGTCATGCTGACAGACTATTTAACAACAACTCAGGAACTCTCTCTTTCATCTGCCAACAGTCTATCGTCCTGCCACCCAACCAAAGTGTGTGTGTGTGTGTGTGTGTGTTCTTGTTTAACTACAGTTGTGGGGTCCAAAAACCGGGAATACAGTATACTTGTGGGGTCCGGACAGCTTTGTGGGGCCAAAGTGCTGGACCCCACAAGGTTAAAGGGCTGTTTGAGGGTTAAGACATGGTTTTAGGATTAGGGTTAGAATTAGGTTAGGGTGAGGGTAAGGGACTAGGGAATGCATTGTCAATGACAGGTCCCCACAAAGATAGTGAGATGCACTATGTGTGTGTGTGTGTGTGTGTGTGTGTGTGTGTGTGTGTGTGTGTGTGTGTGTTCACACTCATGAATAAATGAACTTGTTAAAGAGAGATGAAGGGAAGGAAGGAGACAGGTTCTGCTGTCCTGTTAAAAACTACCTGATCTGGCACACCGCTTAGCATGCAGGAACACACACACACAAACACACATAACATTGAAAACTGAATCAGAGGGCTGCATCTCACACACACACACACACACACACACACACACACACACACACACACACACACACACACACACACACACACACACACACACACACACACACACACACACACACACTAGAAATTAACTTGACAATAAGATGAGTGTTGTGTGAGTGAGAGAAAGATGCTACCTTGTCCCCCTTTAGTCTTATGAATACAGCTGCCTTCACGACAGACATCATTCCTTTTAATCAGTGTCGCTGCTGTGATCAAAGAACTACTACCTCCACAGAAAGTGACAGCAAGCGATGGAGTACAATGGGAGACTCCTCACTGTGTGTGTGTGTGTGTGTGCGTGTGTGTGTCATCAACGTTGACTAGTACCTGAACGACAGCAAAGCCTTCATGTCTACATGCTGTCACATAAGTCAGGTCTTCCAATACAATCACATCCTTCCCTCCACACACGCACACACAGACACAGACACACAGACACACACACACACACACACACACACACACACACACACACACACACACACACACACACACACACACACACACACACACACACACACACACACACACACACAAACACACACTGCTGACAACTGTCAAGCACTCACCTCCAAACTGGGGTGTAGGTAATTAACCAGACAAAACAACTCACAACACCTCACAGATCAAGAACACAGAAGAAGTACAAGGAAGACACACGACAAAAACACAAAAAAAAAGAAACAAGAAGAAAAAAAACAAGCTACAAAACAAGCTAGAACTCCTAAACAAGGAGCTCCACTCAGGAGGAGTACAGAGGCATGGTTAATGATGAAAATAGAAACAAATCTGCACTCCTCTACTTATCTCTCCTCTCCCCACTTTGTCTTTACATCTAAAGTAACATACATTTTTAGCAAGAACACCACCATTAAAAGTGCTACATCATCACCTACAAGTCATATTTATTCTAATTGTAAAGGTTACTCTGATTATCTAATGATTGCCAACTTGCACACTATTCAGATTTAGATTAATAGCAAATCACTCTCAATGTTTTACAGCACAGTAGAGACAGAAAGAGGTGTTCTTGCGCAATCAGAGCCAAAATTTCCAAAATTTCTCTTGGTGGAAGAATTGAAGAAAATGACTGGGAATGAAGAGATAATAATGTCCTGTTTGTGGCTGGAAACAAAGGTGTGTTGCTACTAATTTTGAGACATACATTGTAGCCGCTGCGAATCAAAAGCTATACCAGGCATTTTGTCCGTGGTGTTTAATTTGTTTACAAGTCCTCCAATTTAAATGACAAAACATGTAATTTGTTAACTGCCCTCAACACATAAAAGCGCTTTCTGAACTAACATCACTTGTTTGGTCCTTTATAAACTGTTACAAATCACTGATGAAAATTAAATCTGTTTTATGATGTGTCAACACTATGGTTAAGGTTTCGTCAGCTTTAGTCACAAACACAACATGGTTAGATTATGGTTTGGACTAAAGGAAGTACTTAGTTACGGTTTTAAAAAACATTGTGGTTTGGGTTATAATAAGTCACTTTTTAAGGTTAGGGAACATTCCTCATCGTGGTTTCAACAATAACCACATGGTTAAGGTTAGGGAAGGACTGTGGTCATAGTTAAAAGAAACCAACATTGACTGTTGGTTGGAGCGGTTTCTCTATAATACCGTTACCCAACCTAATCTTTTGCTATGGTCATAATTACTACGGCCACTAGGGGGCTTTGTCACTTCAATGTGAACAAATGTTTGTTTTGGGGCTGAAACGACTGATGCTGTCGTTTCTTTTGGGAGGACGGTAACCATTTTACACACGGTGCCATCTACAAGAGGGTGTCAGAAGATATGTTACAACAAAATAATATTAAAAAAAGAATTGTATTAAATAAAGGTCAGTTTTGTCCAAATGTCCCACCAATGAGTTTTAAAGGAGTTTAATGTACTGCAGAACTTAAACAACAGTAATGCACATACACCAGACTCTATATTGCTGGATGTATCAATCAGACTGAATGCACTTTAGTTTTGGTGATCCTGTTTGGTAAATCGACAACAGAAAAACAATTTAGTTATTTCATTTCATCAAATAAAGCATTTACATAGTCAGTAATCTTCCTTTTTTATAGCACACATTATGAATTATCCTAAAGGAAAAGCACAGGTGTTACTAATAACAGTAACAATGGCTCTGTGTTATTGAATTGTTTCAGTAAACTGTGACTGTGAGCCAGCACGAACAATACCGGGACCCTGAAACTGAAGCAGCTAAATGGAATCCAGCCTTCATTATTTTTATTACTCACTTGTGATTTTCCTACTGTGACATGTCAAAATGTTATCTGTGAAAAAATAACTGGCTGAAAAGATTTGTTTTGGTGCTTCCTTTTCTTCCCTCCCAATCCATTAGACAAAGAAAAACAATTAATAATTTAAAAACACATGACCCAATTTAATTAGAGCCTTCGTTCAATTAACAGTTTCTCCCCTTTGTTCTCTGTCATGGGTGGATGTTCGCATGATGACAAATATCACGGCAGATATGTGTGAGTGTGTGTGTTTGCATGCATGTGACTCCCTGATTATTGCCAGTGCTACTTTCTGTTATGTCAAGTCTCCCAGAGTAAAAGAATGGCAGAGCGTAAACCACTAATTAGCTCCCACTCAGACAAACCAAGATTGCACAGGCAGTGTGCATACAGCTCTTTTTTTATTTTTCTGTTTAATCTCCTTGTTGTTTCCTATTTGTTTAGCTCATTATGTGATCAAAGCCATTAACATGTTTATGGAGCAGCTCTTTCATATTGCAATAAAACACACTGAAGCAACTCGTAGAGAGTCATAAGGATATGAAATATGAATGCAAGAGGTCCGGAAAGATGAGAAGAAAGTGTGTGTTTGTGTACATATTTGTTTGTGTGTTTCTGTGAATAAAGTACATTTCAATCTGATGAAACTATAAGCTAACAAATAGAATGGGACAACAGAGGGCATTTGAGTTTTTGAGCTTTTCTGTAGACACACATGTATGCACACATACACATATGGAAATACATAAACAGAGGCAGTAACTGTTCAATTATTCAGCATACACAAACTGGAGGCAAGGTGAGGGTAAAAGCACAGCTAAGCTAACTGGCATGCTGAGTGGCCCGCAGTGTCAACAACCAATCAGGATGGAGCATGGTGGCCAGAGAGAGAGAGAGACGTGACCCCTGGTGACCCCAAACTCTAATGATTTATAAACATGACTGGGAAGTGTGTGTGTGTGTGTGCGCGTGCGTGCGTGCGTGCGTACATGCGTGTTTGTGTGTGTGTACGATTCCCGGAAACCCTGAAGCTTTTTAAATGTGGAGATGAATTCTTATTTATTCACATAGAAAAAGAGTGAATGTGAAGACCCCAAGGGTAAGGGTTCAAAACAATACAGAGCGAGGGAGGAGAGAGTGAGACAGATATAGATACAGTAAAGAAAGAGAAAAACAAAGATTAGAAAGGAGAGAGAGAGAAAGAAGGAACATGAGAAAAGATAAAAAGATGGTAAAAGTGATGGAAGTGTACGAAAGAGGGAAGTTTAAAGAGGTAAAACTGCACTAAGATCATGTATGGAGAGAAGGTTAGAGGGGCATAAAATACCCTCTTTTATGATCCTGGGGGGGGGGGCACACACACACAAACTCCCTGCCCCCATATCTTTATATGTGTGTGCGTGTGTGTGTGTGTGTGTGTGTGTGTGTGTGTGTGTGTGTGTGTGTGTGTGTGTGTGTGTGTGTGTGTGTGCAAATCAATAGTGATATATAATTCACTGCATCCCGGCCCCACTCTTTATACCCACACATACTGCCTATTTAATATTGCATGAGGACACACAGACACACACACACAAGCACACAAACACACACTTTATTTGATTAAACTCACAGCTAAGACACAGACAATGAAAAAGTCTAATAGCAGATGTAGGGAGAAGGAATCCGTCCAGAAGGACACTAGGACACACACACACAAAGTAGAAATGTAACAAAGGTACAGGACAGATGCTGATTTCCACCACAAGTCACAATCTTGAGCCAGATGTGGGTGAACTCTGAAGAACCAGCTGTTCATGGATGTTCATTTCTACTAATGAACCCACAGAGAATTATCAACAACTGTGTAATAATACAAAGCCTTTTAGCCTCTTGTAGCTCACTGGTTTGGTTTTACATCCTTCACATTTACTGTTCAGTTAGTCATCAACACCATTTCCAGCTCAGCAGGCAGCTGTTTCCAACAAAAAAAAGGTCTGATAAACAGCTTTTCCACAGCACCAAAGAACAGACATATTAGGATAGAAACTAACTGGTTAAGTCATAAAGCTATCAGCTAAAAACAAGTTTTTTTTTCTGGAGTTGGTGGAGACCAAACCAGAGCTAAAAGCAGAGTGAATATTGAATGTACATTTGAATTTAATGTTATTGTATTTTATTTTATAGAGATGATGCAATGTAACAGTTCCAATACAGAGCATGCATTATGTTTAAAGCTATTGCTATTATCAACTCTTATCCCATAATAAAACCACAATACACTACAAAAATGGAAATACAATAAAACACTCATCACACAATACACCAATACAGCTTGGTATACAATTAGCTAAAAATAGACAAGGCTCTGGTTTGCTTTTAGCCAGCACTTAATCTTTGTTGTAAAATATTTTATATCTGGAATTAATTTAATTTCATTTGGTAATTAGGACCAGAGTTGATAGTCCTTTATGGAGAAAGCTGATTGTCCAAATTTAGATCTACAATGTGGTATTTTACAGTTGCCATTCATCATGCTCCTTGTTACGTTACGGTCTTGCTTTGTATATTTTTGGAAAGAGGCTCTGGCGCTAGACTGTTCAAATACTTTTGAAAACTAATTTTAGAAAACAAAAATTCATCAGGTGGCTGGAAAGAGACACCAAATGTATTTCTGCATTTGCGTTTTGTAAATAGGTTATTATTGTTCAAAAGTCAGATCATCATCGTATCTACCTTATACAGTGATCACTTTTGGGGGGTATGTATCGCTCAGCTTGTTTTAGAATTATTCTGTCCTCTAGTGGCCAAAAATCAATTAATGCAACTTTAAAAAGTTAAAAGTTGGTATTTTCATATTTAATTTTTTTTGTGTGTGTGTGTGGTTTTAACCATCAGAAGGGACAAAAAAAGAGCTACAGCTGTTAATTACAATATGCAACAAAAAAAATGCTATGCCATCTTTTGTGATAGATTTCTGATTGCAGTATTCGGTAATTGGTCTGAAGTTCTGTGTACTTGCATTACTCAGTGTAATGACAATAAAGTGAATACTGAATACCGAGGTGGTGTGTGCCCATTGTGACTTGTGGTATTCATTTTTTACAGTGTAATCTTCATTGGCGATGTAATGGAGGTATCTGAGGCGTCACACATCCTCTCAGGCAACATTAACTGAATTAGTGGTGAAAGAGGGATGGAAAGTGTGAGAGAGAGAGAGAGAGAGAGAGAGAGAGAGAGAGAGAGAGAGAGAGAGAGAGAGAGAGAGAGAGAGAGAGAGAGAGAGAGAGAGAGAGAGAGAGGTGGCCTGTGTGCCTATTTTATAAGTACTATACTAGTATTTAAAATTGGGATGCCTGGACTATATCAGAAGAAAGGAAAATAATCCATAATTTTTTCCTTAGCCTGTTTTTAGTTAGTTTAGTTCAACCGCACTTGCCTTTGACTTTGTTAGCTCATGGGGCACAGTAGTTGGTAGAGCATTTAGAGTTAGGGATATCATTTGGCATTTCCAAAAGAGCATGCTGCTGTGTAATTAATTTATTTCTTCCTTCTCCTCCACTTCCACATTTAAGAAGATGGATGATTGAGGTGTGGGTGAAGGCCAACAGTCCTCCACAGTTGAACCATGCTCTCATGCCCACTTTTAAGCGATCATAACGATTTGATCAAATTCCTCTTAAAATGATCCACATTGCCATATGTGCTCTAACTGCCATAAATGTGAAATAGACTGAGTAAGCATCCAGGATGGAGTCAAGTTACTATGATACACTCATGCATCATGCTCCTCCCTCCACTTTTCCTCCTCCATGCACTCTCCTCACCCTCCTCCCCCTGTTTGCTCCCACTATCTAGCATTTTAATGCATCTATAGTCATGCTAATGGTCCTCAGAATTCAAAATAATTTCTTCTTTGTCCCGCTCTGCCACTCAGCACTGATAGAGGAGTGGTATCTCTCTCTCTTCCTTCCTCGCTTCTTACACACTTACAGGATGTGACTTTGACAGAGTCCTGTCAGTCTGTCTTTCTACCACGCTTTACCCGTGTGTCAGATTAAGGAAGGTAAGGTGTTGAGAGTGCTGAAAGGGCAAGTAGAGAGGAGAGGAGAGGAGACTGCATTTTACATTATGAGTGGTTCCAATCTTTCTATTCATGCTGGTTGACCTTTCCATCAGTAGGTAATAGAGAGGAAAATGTCCTTTACTATAAAGTCTGGATGTTAAGTCACGCTTCTCTCTGCCCCAAAGAGAGAGGAGAACACCTGACCAACACAGCTCGGGGTGGGAAGGGAGGAGGCACTGTGTGTGTGCGTGTGCGTGTGTGTGTGTGTGTGTGTGTGTGTGTGTGTGTGTGTGTGTGTGTGTGTATGTGCATACGTGCGTGCGTGCATGTGTGCGTGTTGGTGATGTATTGGGGGAGAGGCATAGGGTGGATGGATATTACAGAGGGGGGTAGCCAAAGTAGTGGAAATGTATGTATGTATGTATGTATGTATGTGTGTGTGTGTGTGTGTGTGTGTGTGTGTGTGTGTGTGTGTGTGTGTGTGTGTGTGTGTGTGTGTGTGTGTGTGTGTGTGTGTGTGTGTGTGTGTGTGTGTGTGTGTGTGAGAGAGAGAGAGAGAGAGAGGGGGAGGGAGGAAGGGAGGGAAACAATATTGGTCTGCCAGTGCAGGTCATTGTAGAGAAAACATAAAACATAATCATCCATTAAAATGCAGCTTCACACCCTCCATCACATCCACGATGGAGCTGCTGCCATAAATGCTCTGTGTCTGTGTGTGTGTGTGTGTGTGTGTGTGTGTGTGTGTGTGTGTGTGTGTGTGTGTGTGTGTGTGTGTGTGTACACTCAAACATGTATAACTCAGGTATGATAGACATACAGTAGGTCTAAAAAGCCTAGAGAGACAAAGGATGTCTTTCTGGAGGTTTGAGGTAGGTCATAGTATATACATATACATGTATATTAATATCTGTTTACTCATAATGTGTAAATGGTAAGAGCATTTAGTGTGTGGCAGTTAAAATAAGACATAGGAAATAATACATAATATTTACTCTGGACTCTACACTGTATGTATGACATTATATAACAACATCTGATCAACAGTTTCATAACAAAACATGTCAAGCCTAAACCAAATGATTTGGTTTTAATTTGCAATTCCCACACAGTAAGTCTGAAATGTTTGCTCAGTTATATTTATTTACTCTAGCTTCATAATTGATGGTCAGTATTACATTACATTAGTGCCATATAAAAGATGACATAAAGGCCCCATTCATGATCCTAATGTAAACAAAAGGCTAAGTTATTCAGGATGTCGTGTGTTGTTAATAAAGACACATTATCAGCAGTGTTTATATCGGTGAAATGGAGCTATGACTTTAATTATGATCAGTTAACAATTAAACACAAAGCGTATTTTCTATCCTTATGTTAAATTAATGTAAATATACCTTTAATTTATAGTCACAAAAATGACAGATTCAGTCTTTATGGATAGCACCAGATCGAGGGGACCTTGGAGACATAATGGAGCTGACAATAAAGCTCAAAAAAAGAGAAAAAAACTCAGAATATTTACAAAAAGACTTACAAATGAGTTGTATTCATCTGCAGAGAAACCAAGGATCTAAACAATACTGTCAGTTTAGCACAACAACTTTTAAATGGCAATCAGTGAGGCCAAGTCTGTATTTCAAACTTACAGGCCGATTGGTGTCACAATAATGCACCAATACACAAAGGCGTAAATCTCCACTGATTGAGGGTAAGCGGGCTTCAGACAGCTCTGTGTATAACTAGCTCCAGCCCAACCGATCAGAATGGCTGGCAGCAAGCTTACATGTTTGTCATCTAAAAAATATTCACCCTCCACTTAGCCAAGAACACAACCCAAACAATAGACAACCCGTTAACAATGTACCATTATCCAGAGCATGATGGGAGGAGGGGTGTGTGTGTGTGTGTGTGTGTGTGTGTGTGTGTGTGTGTGTGTGTGTGTGTGTGTGTGTGTGTGTGTGTGTGTGTGTGTGAAGGGGGAAGAGGGAGAGAGCAAGAAAAAGAGCGACAGAGCAAGCAGCAAAAAAGAGAGAATAAAGGCAGAGAGATGAGAGGGAGGATTGCAGAGAGACCAAACTGTTATTTAAACCATGCGGCCACGAAAACATCACAATAAATAACTTGGCTGTTTAGTCTCCACCTCAGACGCTGGGGGAGCGACACAGCGCAACACGCGCCGGAGAGGGAGGGAGGTGAGAGAGGGGAGAATTAAAGGGATTGGGTGGGGTGGAGTGGTGGGAGGAGGGATGGAAAAAGAGATAAAACACATTACAAGATCGCTCTGTGTTGTCAGACTTAAAGGAGTATCCAGGATTGTCTCTCCTCTTGACTAGTGAAAGAAGCAGCATCACAGTCAAGTACCAGGATGCATGCCTGCTTGCAAACACACACACAAACACACACACACAGAAGCGCACACATGTAAACTATTAGCCTTTAGAAAACAACTATACATACGTTTACCTCACATTCACATGACAGAAAATATTTTATTGTTTAGCATCAATGTGTCTGTGCTCCAACTCACACCTTTCTTTTTCTGCAGCACATGTGCACACACTCGCATCTAAAGACAAAAACACAGATAGACACATATGCACAGAAGCCCTTTCCTCGTCCTCAGCAGAAAGAATGGCACAGCGAGGGCACCTTTGACTGCACAGAGCGCCGACTTGCCAGCCAAGGCCGTTGATGAGAGGAAAATAGTGCTAATGCAGCAAGGAAGCTGTTCTTTCCCAATTAAGCCAATAAAACACATGCTCCCCTCCTTCCTGTAACTGCCTAATAAGCCATAAACACAGCTGAACATTTATAATTCTGGCTAGTCCATAAAAAAAGCACTTCCCATGTGTGCAGGGGTGAGGGGTGAGGGGTGAGGTGTGCGGAGAGGAGGAAAGCGCTGGCGAGCGCAGCGGCAGGCCCAGTGAGCCACGGAGAGAAATCGCTTTTTCTACTAAAAGAAATATTTAGAACCTCACTGAATTAATGTAAGGGGGCAGGAGGTGGTGGGTGAGAAACAGAGATGGAGGAGGAGTAGGGCTCTGAGATGTCTGGATAGACCAAAGAAAAAGCTTCAGAATCTGCCTTCCATCCTCCTCTCCCTCCTCCTTTTTCTTCATTCTTCAGTGTTCAGGAGAAGCTGAGGATGCTGAACTCCTTGTAGAAATGAGATGAAAATCTGTTTTTTCTCTTTCTCTCTCTCTCTCTCTCTCTCACACACACACACACACACACACACACACACACACACCCATAAACCAGGGCAAGCATGCAGCAGTATATATATATATATATATATATATATATAAGAGAAGGAGCAAAAATTAGTAGGCGAGGGCTGGATAAAGGGAGAAACAAAAGGGGAGAAAGGAGGAGTGGGACAGCTGGGAGACAAATGAAGGAAGGAAGGAGTAAAGGAAAATGTAAGAAATAATATGAGTGTTGCGAGGGAGAAATGGAGGACTAAAGTTGAAACTGGTTGGGATAAGGAGATGAAAAACGAATAGGAGGAGGAACAGCAAAAGTAGGAAGCAAGGGATGGAGTAGCAGGGAGTAAAGAGTATAGAAGGGAAGAAAAAGGGTGAGAGAGAAGGAGGAGAAACCCGGTTAAGGTGACGAGGCTTCGTGTAAAGCTTCCTGGATCATAATTGTGGGCTCCTTGCTTGCTGGCTTGGCCTTTCTCCTCCTGGGCGAGGGGAGTTGTAAACACAGCGTGAAATCGCTGTAAAACAGTTCCTAAAAAACACATTTTTAGTTTACTGACTAAATGCAGAAGCTCCGGCCCAAAGGGGGAGAGAAACTTGAAAGGATAGAGAGAAAAGACGCAATGGAATAGACAATTTGGCAAATTCTGTACATTTATTATCTGCGTCAGTTAAGTGAACGTACCCCTGAAGTGATTCTGGATGTTTTAGATTCCCTTTCTGATAACTCGTATGCATTTGGTTTATTAGGGATGATGAGTCTTGTTTTGTGAGACAATTTATTGTGATTTATAAATAGGCCTAATATTTATTAATACACTTTACTGTAGTTATTCTAAGTGTTGCCAATTCATCATACATACCATGTTTATGTTTCCCTATGGATGCTCTTTCATGTTCATTCTGTGTTGTG
>CM042328.1:15429390-15434390 GCA_023566125.1 Zingel zingel | reverse complement strand
ATAATAAACGTGTAAGCTCATTCACACTCCAGAGTACACACACTCTTGAATACACACACAAAATACTTTCATAAGCAAGCACAAACCAAATAAAAGTAATCACACAATTAAAAACAATGCAACACTGAATCTAACAACATGTGTTTTGTTTTGGGCCCATCCCACCTTCCCTCTCTTCCACACACACACACACACATAGACAAACAAACACTCCTGCCTAAATGAGTGTTTCCGTGTGTTGATGGGCAAGACAAAGCAGCCATGACTGTGTGTGTGTGTGTGTGTGTGTGTGTGTGTGTGTGTGTGTGTGTGTGTGTGTGTGTGTGTGTGTGTGTGTGTGTGTGTGTGTTCTCGTTTAACGGGGTCCAAAAACCGGGAATACAGTATACTTGTGGGGTCCGACCAGCTTTGTGGGGCCCAAAATACTGGACCCCACAAGGTTAAAGGTCTGTTTGAGGGTTAAGACTTGGTTTTAGGATTAGGGTTAGAATTAGGTTATGGTTAGGGTGAGGGTAAGGGTTAAGGTTAGTGTGTGTGTGTGTGTGTGTGTGTGTGTGTGTGCGTGCGAGCGAAGGCTTGTATGCCTCTGGTGTTATCCCAGCGCATGGTTTCGGTAGCAGCACAGGGCATCTAGTCGTCACAGCGGCAGTGGTGGCGACAGCGAGTGAGTGATAACTGTAGTAAAAGTGTAGTAAACAGTCTGAGTGATGGCAGTTGTCGGCGGGGCCAATTGAGCGTGTGACATCAGCCGTGACACATCAGCGGAGAAGCACAACGGTAATGACAGCATCGCCACGCAGCTCGCTCAAGCTATCTGTTACTCCTTAACAACCGCCACACACACACGTATACACAAAATGAACATATAGTCAGTTAAGGGGATAAATCTGACTTTTAGCTGCAGTAAGAAGCTGCAATTGTTCCAAAATTGCTTCTAAGACATGAAAGGGATTTTTTCTTTATCCGTGTATGTGTGTGTGTGTGTGTGTTGAAGAAAGGCCACTGGAAACTCAAAGCATGGAAACCTTAGGTACATAGGTTTGGGGGTAGGAAGGTGAAAGGTCAGAAGCTGGGGTCCCTAGAGAAAGACAACAAACAATGCTGCTCCCAAAGGAAGAGACTCAGAGTATCATTATAAAACACATACACTCACTCTAGTCTATATACTGCAAATCATCATAACAGGTAGTCTTATAATGAGGCGGTCACCTTCTAAACCTTCTAAAAACTAATCCCCTAATGTCTCTCTCTCACTCTCACCTACCAGCCTCCCATGAGACCCGCTGACTGTGAGGGACTCATAATTAGACATGGGAGACAGACTCAGACAACACATCTGAATGGAGAATATGGTCCATAGTTAGACAATAATTAATGCAAAATCCAGGATAACATCCCAATCTCAATAACTGTGTGTCTGGAAAAAAGTCTAGTAAATGCCAAATTAAGGTAAAAATACTACTTGAAATCCATCAGTACTTCAGAAAACACCTATAGATGACTGCAGACTTTTGTGCTTTGCAACAAGCAAGGTGATCCGAATGCTTGAAGATGCATGTCAAAGATGTCCAGCCAGGGTGAAATTTTAACGTATTTACTCCAGTGTTTTGTCATTACGAGCACTCTCTAAGCTCCTAAGCTACAAACATGTAAACTCCTGTGATTATTTACTGAGTGCTGTAACTTTATCAGAGAAAACCTTTTTTGGATAAAATGAGATCAAATAGATCTTTATTCATCCCTACACAGAAGATTTGTGCCACAGATGCTCAATATACATAGTAAAATAACAATATACATAGTAGATGTTTGTATATACAGTGCTAATTTTAAATAATTGGTTCATCCAAGACAGTGACATTTAGGGATCATAGTGACCAGGAAATTGTTTCCAGAAAGATATGCTTCTATTGTTTTTTTTTAAAAAGGAATAGTTGTAGACAATTGGCAACTGCTCAGAGCCAAGAAATAACCCCATAAAACAGTGAACTGACATTTTTACACTTTTGTATGGACGAAACAAATTAGACATTATGTGTTGATTAGATTGCTTTCCAAGGTGCTGCTAGGTGGATTTTGTTACTGTTGTTCATATTTGCCTTTAAATACAGGAGCTACATTCCATAACTGGAATCTTAGGTTTACACATAATATGATGTTTTTTCAGATAATAGCCTGACTATGTTCTGTAGCATTAAAACAAAATATGGAATATAACAGTCATATAAGCCATCTAAAAATCTTACTTAGAATAATAGCTTCCTCTGATTATTGGACACAAATCGTCATGTGCATGTTAACTAGGTGTTAAACACTGTTTTTGGATTGCAATTCTTTTTCTATCCGTCTTCTTTTGTCTGTCAGCAGAAGCAACTAAAACATGAAGTTGCCATCACCTTTTGGCTTTCGGGGCAGTTTCTTATTAAAGCGTGCAATATAAATACTCCAAGAAGACCAGTTATATTCATGCCAAAGCCACAGATCACAGAGAAAAAATGCAGATTTACAGAAACTGTCTTTCATTTTAAATAAACACACAGATGATAGCGGCAGGTTTGACACTTGAGCTGGCTAACACCTACGCAGCGTGACCTGAGTTCAAGTGTTTCTATCGCTCTTTCTGCGCTTGGAGAAAGATACAGAGAAGGAGAGGGGGAGAGGGAGAGGGAGAGAGAGAGAGAGAGAGAGAGAGAGAGAGAGAGAGAATGGGAGGAAGAGGGAGAGAGCAGCATTTAACCTCGGAGAGTCAGACCAAAAATCCAGTTCTCTGTGATCAATAGGTCCAAGAAATACACACACCCACGCAGTGCTGTCACAAATAAATAAATACACATTCCTAATAGGCACATACCAACTAAAAAAAACCTGAACGCTTAAGCGTGAAACACACACGCACACTGTGGAAGAGCTGGCCTCAGCTGTGCTCTCCTCTTGAGCGCAGCACTAACTGACGGCTAATCGATTAGTGCTTGGTGACCTCTGACCCCGCTAGCTTCCTGTCTGATAGATTACACCTCCGCAGTTCCATAAGACTGCATTCGCCTGCCTCTATGTGTGCGTGTGTGTGCAAGTGTTTGTGTTTGTGTGTGGCTTAGCTTTTCGCTTTCTAGCTGCACAACAGAACAGAAAAAATATGTTTCAGGAAGAACAGTCCATTTTACATGTATGTTATATTACTGTATAAGTCTAATTGAATTGTGTGTGTGTGTGTGTGTGTGTGTGTGTGTGTGTGTGTGTGTGTGTGGGGGGGGGGGGGGGGGGGGGGGATGTTTGTTGTCCATGGTGGTGCAAAACACAGTGTTTGTTGTTGTTTGGGCGTGTGCTATGTGTTACTCTGGCGACACAGACGGTGTGCAGATCAGGCAACTCAGTCTGGGAGTGGTGATGCATTTGTGTGTGTGTGTGTGTGTGTGTGTGTGTGTGTGTGTGTGTGTGTGTGTGTGTGTGTGTGTGTGTGTTAGGAGGTAGATAACAATGCCCCTCTCGGCAGGACACTGGTGCTCTCTTCCTGGCCTGCTCTACACGGGAAACACCGCCCCAACACACACACACATACATACACCCACACAGATATTTATACCTGTGTGGGTTAGAATGACTTCACCAGCTCGCCCCGCATAGCCCTAACAAAGGGAAACAAGAACTCATTGTGGACTAGTAACCCCCCCCCCACCAAACACACACACACACACACACACACACACACACACACACACACACACACACACACACACACACACACACACACACACACACACACAGATGAGTGTGGTGCTTGCAGACTCAGCCGTCCGTTAGATCAGACAAGGTTAGCATTTTTATTCCGACACGGCTATTAATAATGAAATGATGCATGGCTGGCACATTTACACACTCTCCTCTCGTCTCCAAATTCCTTTTTACAGTTGTACAAACTCTCTTACAGTAGGTAAACACACTTGCTTGGCTTCCCAAAACACCTCAACCACCAGTTCACTTTGTGGTAAGGGGAAAACTCCCACTCCTGTGTGTGTGTGTGTAGTCTGCAGGGAGTTTCCAGATCAACTAAATTTGTTTGCATTTTAATGACAGAGCATAATATATTCACACACACACATGCGCACACATCACCACCAACCACCTATCATGAATGAGCCGCTCTGTACTTTTCCCCCTAATACCGTGTGTGTGTGTGTGTGTGTGTGTGTGTGTGTGTGTGTGTGTGTGTGTGTGTGTGTGTGTGTGTGTGTGTGTGTGTGTGTGTGTGTGAGAGCGAAAGAGAGAGACTAATGGCTGTCCAGTAATGGGTGCATGGTAAGAGAGATCTCTGTGTAGGTACCCAGAGGCTTCTAACCACAGTCTCACCGCCCACCAGGAGGTTATCCACATACCGCACAAATATACACACACACACACACACACACACAAGCCAGTTTTGTTAGATTGCCAGTGAAGAAGTCATCCAGTCCAATAGTAGGTTAGACAATCACTCACTGAGTCAGTCAGTCAGTAAGTTTGTTGATCAATCAGCCAAGTCGGTAAATCCATCAGTCAGTAGGTTAATTAGTCAATTAGCTAAATAGAAATGATTGATACAGATCAGCATAAAATATTGTCTCCTGTTCCACGTTACAGTCCACTCTGGCTTGATTCTTCCCTCCATGATACAAGTAAACTGTAATACTTGTGGCTTGAATTTATTTCTGATGCACTGTGTCGGGTCTATAACTCCCTGGAGCGCTGGACTATAACCTGGTTCCAGACCTCTGAATCACTGCCCACATATCCCATTTTTTCAGGAATTCAAATAGGTATGGTTGTTATGCTTACTGATGGCTCGTTCCCTTGGTTGAAAGAACAACTGGGCCAATAAGAGAGTTTGCAGGCAGAACAAAGAATGACATAGACAGAAGGAATACATCAACTTTGGTGGTGGTGGTGGACTGACCGACATTGAGCCATGACTTTAGGGAGGCTAATAAAAACATAATCATATTGGTAGTCACATTTATCTCCGAATA
>CM042328.1:15359390-15424390 GCA_023566125.1 Zingel zingel | reverse complement strand
CCTAAATAATTGCCTTTGGGTTAAAAACTTGTACACCCTCCCCACCAAAATGCAAATAATCAGACACTGATAAAATACTTTTATATCTTGATTACAATGTAATTTAAGTTTGTTAAATGGGGTTTGTAAGAAGCCGTGCAATCACTGAAGTGAGATAATGCTAGCATTGATAGTGATGGCATTATCTCATAGCTTAAAAATACCAGGACCAATGACGCCCAGTCGTCACTGTTTTAGGCCCTAAGTGACATGATTATGTTCTATATTTAAAGAGGTTCCAAATATTTTTTAATAATCAGGATTTTTTTACCCTACATCAGGTCCTACTGTATAACATTATTGACTTACTTGTATTTTCATAAAAATGTACGTAAATTCTATAAAATATATACAAAATAGATCACTGGGTTCTCTGATAATCAGCACTCTCACACTAGTCCCTGTGAATTACTCTTTAAAACACACACACACACACACACACACACACAGACGTGCACGCAGAGAAACCGGCTCACTGAGGGTTAAAACAACTGCCAAGAAGAAATCTGATTAAAATGAGGTTGGATCTCAGTTCAGTTTTTCTCTGTCACTTTTTTCTTTGCTCATGACCCATTTTCCTGTGCTGCTGCAGGAGAGACAGAGGAGGGTGGGTGAGGGAGGGATAACTTCATTCCTCCACCTCGACAGACAGACAGACAGACAGACAGACAGACAGACAGGAAGAAAGAAAGAAAGAAAGAAACAGACAGACAAGTAGGAAAAAAAGTGGCAGTGAAAACGACAGACAGCTTCTACTAGTAAACAGCTCTGTATTTTGCATTATGTAGAGGAAACACACGCTTATCTTTGTTCACTCAAGTCTGAAGATCTGCGCAAGTGTGTATGTGTGTGCATGTGCCTAAATCTGCCAGATATGAGGTAGTAACTTAGCAGCTGATGTCCCCTCTGCGCAGGTCAATGACTGAAGTGCACATGTTCATGTAAATGTTATTCAGCACCACTGATGAGTTGTTTCGATCTGTCTTCTATCAGAAGCCATCGATTCTATCTAAGAAGAGTCTATTTCAGGAGTGACAGCAGATCATCTTAACACACAAACATCCCGTCACGTGCATGCCATTCAAACAGGTCAACACAGTCCATCATGCAGTATGTGTGTGTGTGTGTGTGTGTGTGTGTGTAGTAGTAGTAGTAGTAAAGACAGAGATAGAGACGGAGTGAGAGACTGTACCTGTCGATGATAACAGGGTCTGAGGGTGTCTCATTACGGTTTCCGCAGCTCTTCTTGTCACAGCACCGACTGCGAGGAGAGAAGGCAGTAGAAGAAGACAGTGAGAAAAAAAGTGAGAAAAGAGTCAGACACAGGGAACATACAGTACTTCATACAGGAGTTCAAATTTAGATGTTTAAATAGGAGTGTTACTGCATATCATGTGCTTTGCCTGTGCTGATGTTGAGAACTTAACACTAAATTCACAGAAATTGATCAAATCTGTCTAAAAACAGAGTTTTACAGAAAGTCTAGCAGGTCTAGACTGGCAGCACGGGTAAAAATAGACTTATATGACATGAAAGTAAGCATATAGCAGGATCAGTATAGCAGGATCTGAAAGAAATACACTAGGTTTTTTGGGGACTAGCCTTCTGGAGAGCTTAGCCATTTTGTGATATGCTCTAAAACCCTGCTACATCTTAGTACATCCACCCATAGTGAGTTGAATGACTGTTAGTAGTTTAGTTTCAGAAGTTTTAAAACTGATATATCACCAAAGACACAAGTGGATTAAGTCCACCATCATCAATCAAGGAGTTTCTTGTTTAGTCAGACTGTCCTCCAAAGAAAAATGAGACAATCGGCCGTTTCAGCAGGTGCCCCAGAACATTGTTTTACATTCAAGTGACAAAGCCCAGCAGCAGCAACAATTATGACTTCTATCCGTGAGGAGCTAGGTAAGGTGATGTTATTATAGAGCCACAAAATCACAAAGGGAGGAGGTCGGGGTGGATGGATTGATCAACAAAACTTCTGACTCCAACACAGGACGCCACTGTTTCCAGTTTCCTAACGTCAATATTGGTTTCTTTTAAGCATGACCACGATTGTTCCTTAACCTTAACTAAGTATTTGTACTGACCATGCATGTCTTTTAAAACACTATATGACAACTTCCTCTCCATCCTACTTGTACTGACATACAGGTGATGTGGAGGGTGCAGAGGATTGAAGAGGCCTGAGGCTCAAAGAGGGGGAGAAGGTGGGATACACACACAAACAAAAAAACAAAAAAAAAAGAAAAGCAAAAAAAAAAACTGGCATGCAATACTAAATTCACACATGTACTGCAAAGCTTTATGCGTGCATCAATTATAAATAAAGGTGTAAGCAGGAGGGGAAGGATAAAGCCGGGGGGGTAGCGGTGATGAAGAGTGAAAGGGTGAGCGTGGGAGGGAAAGCTAAAACAAGAGGGTGAGAGGGAGGGGAGGGGAGAGGTTTGGTTGGGAAGAAGAGGAAGGGGAGTTGTCTCAGGTTTCCCACCATCACAGATGGCAGAGGTGGAAAGAAAGAGAGTGATACGCTACACCTTACACATTGTCTCCACTATCTGCTGCTCTGCCCCTCTTTCGGCTCTCTCTGTCATTACCTTCCTGCTGCTCTATGAACTGGGTCACTGCACAGCCCCAGCACCAGTGAGAGGTTAGAAACGAGGAAACCCAGAGATAGGGGAATGGGAAAATGGGGAGCACGGGAAAAGAGGAAAGCTAAGCCTGAGGAGGGAGAGCTGGAAGGAAAAAAGGAAAGTATGGGTGGGGGTGAGGAGGGTGGGGGAAGAGGGGTGGTAGATGAGGAGAGGGGAGATTAAGAGAGGACAGTAGAGGAAGAGGAGATGGGAGCAGAGTGGAAGATGTTATAAATGGAGGGATAGTGGGATGAAAACAAGGGGCGGGACGGGGGTAATGTAGCACTTATTGCTCTGGCTCCTGGTGATCTAATCATCTGCTCTCTCCCCCTGCATGTCCCATCCTCCCGCCACACACACACACACACACACACACACACACACACACACACACACACACACACACACACACACACACACACACACACACACACACACACACACACACACACACACACACACACACACACACACACTTTTAAACAATAGAGTCTCAATAGCATGAATTGGAGATGCCATCTTCTTCAGTTTCATTTGTGAAAATGTAAGTCATAAATTATTAAAAAAGCTTTGGTTGAGGTAAGTTAACTGAACCAATTAGTCAATGAATCAATTAGTCGACCAATAGAAGATTTGCTGCATTAATCTGTTTTGTATCAGTGTAAATTAAATATCTTTAACAAGCAATTTGAAGATGTTATTTTGGGGCTCTGGAAACGGTCTATTGATATTTGTATAAGAAAAGCTTCCAAAGAAACAAAATATGTTAGGCTGAATTGTTTGTAATAAAATCAACTGTATATAAAATGATGCACAAATATTTTCCCATGGAATGGAAAACTTTCAGTTTGAATATTTCACACAGAGTAAATATCATGTTGCTTCAATGAAGAGCTGGAACAAGCTAATACAAAACATACTCTTACATTGTGTGGAATAAGATATTCTTTTCAGCCTTAAAGCTACCTAAGTGGAAAGGGGACAACAGTATGTTAAATACAAGAAGATTAATTTAAACCAACATTTGTGCTTAACACATGATATAAACAGTGCAGCAGCCTTTAACGTCCATTCTGGAATTAAACCCTTCATGTGTTCGTGCCAGAGCTCCAACCAGGTTTGCAACACAGGTCTGTGTGGTGGCAGATTGGCTGGGAGCATATGGCTAATAGCACCACCATGACAATGAGCCACACTGATTAATGGACGCCCTGAGCTCTTTGTGTGTGTGTTCTACGTTGCGTGTTGTGTGTGAGGCCCCCGCTGCAGAATCAGCATGTGAGAACACGAGGCAACAGCCGTAACTTTGACCTCAGTGGCTGCAGCAGACAAATGAGTGTTTACACTCGTTACAGAAGTCATACTTTCTGCACTGCTGCTGCTGCACTGTTGCTCCCCCAGTGGAAATGTTTGAATATCGGAGGCCTTTCTACTGTACAAGTTCTATATACTTTATGTTTTATGCAGAACAGTTTATTCACGTCGACAATGCATTCCCCACATGATGAACAACAATAATTTACGATAAAATCTGTATTTATTTATAAATTCCATGTATATCATATCAGAATTTCAAAGGGTTTTCCATAAAGCTCTGCAGCTGAGCTGCCTGTGGATTATTCAGTGAGCTAGAGAATAAAATATTAGTGTTCCTGATTTCACGGCTAAAATCCCTGCTTGTGCATATAGATGAACTCCAATTTATATTGTTACAGTTAAAGTTGTTCAGTGACAAGGTCAGGGAATAAGAACAACTTAATTCATGAGCTAAATTTAAATTTTTATAACTGTGGTGTGCATGAGGGAGCGTGCATATGCACACTTCTTTGTGTATATGCGTGTGTGTGTGTGTGTGTGTGTGTGTGTGTGTGTGTGTGTGTGTGTGTGTGTGTGTGTGTGTGTGTGTGTGTGTGTGTGTGTGTGTGTGTGAGACCTTGCCTATATTTTATAGTCAGATTGTGGAGGAAGGCCCATTTGTTAGCCATGAAACAACAGGAGGGTTCAGATTGACTAATGAGTTTCTCTGTGTCCTAATTAACCAGGCGTCACACACACACACACACACACACACACACACACACACACACACACACACACACACACACACACACACACACACACACACACACACACACACACACACACACACACACACACGTTTTCTATTGTATACTATAGGTTGGTAAAATGTCTCTATAAATAGATCTCTTTCCTCCCAACCTACTTCCTAAGAAATTCATCTTTAGATTATAATTAAAGCAACGACTCTGATAGCTAAAACTCATCTTCCTCACAGATATGGCTTCATGTGGATGCGTATGTGTGGGGGGGTTAATGAGGGTGACAAAATAAGAAATGTATTGAGTACAGAGAGTTTATTGGTGAGACCTTCCTGCAGACAAACAAAGAATATATATTGCGGAAGAAAAGAGGAGGGGAGAGGATGGGAGGAAAAATAGAAGCTGGGATGATTGTTTAAAGATAGTTAGGAAAAGAGGAACATTTGGAAAAAGAAAAAGATTTGATGCACCCATTCTTACCTGCACATGATCTCATGTGTCAGCAGCACTCTGCACATCTCTGGGTTCTTGTCTTGGCCTTCATAAATAATCGCCTGTAGAGAGAGACAGAGAGACGTAGAGAGGAAAAGAAAACACATTGTTAGCTCACAGACAGCAAAAAGTTTAAACTAAGACATTTAACACAATTTTAATGTGTAATATCTAAAGTTGTATAAGAACAATTGTCTTGATTCTGTTGGTATTAAAAGGCATTAGGAGTGAAGAATACTATAAATAGGAGAAAAGATATTGCGTTGTTGTCATTGTTGCAGTATTTTCATACAGTAACACCAGGCTTATATACCAGGACACCCCTATGAAGATGTACTTTTTTGTTGGGACTTTTTAACTACAGATGCATATGCATTTGGTGCTCTAAGGCACAAGGTTGTTGTGTATGTGGGATTCATTTAAATTAAACTACAGTGCCAATGCTCATCATAATAAAGGAACATGGAGCTCTATAGCACAGAGGAATAAGTTATTTCGTGCTTTGGCTAAACAGAGAATACTTGTTAGTAGAATCAATTCATTGTTGGTTTTTGGACTTCTAATGTTTTTTGGCTATGGCTTTGTTGACAATAAGAAACATATACAATATCACCAAAATTTAATTACAGAAAAATATCCAGAAATGAGTTGCAACTTCATATTATATAATACCTAATTTCATATCATCCTTTTTAAAATTCAGGCTGAAGCAGGTTGTTCATAATCTTGTTAGAGGCAATCAGACCCTCCAAAAGATGCCGGTCATTGTCTGTATCGGTGCATGGATGCATAAAAATGTATTTGCATGTTTTCAGACCGCTTCACTCTACATCTACCAAGCGGGTGAGAGGAGATGACTATATTTTGCAGCACTACGCTCTGGGCAAATACGACAATATTTTCATGCTGTAGCTGTGGTGTATATTTATTTTCTTCCACCATGGTGTTGTTGGGTGTAACAAGTTAATTCCCATTTCAGCTTAAAGACCCGTACATATACACACACACTCACATCCACTTCACACACACACACACACACACACACACACACACACACACTGTTTACACGTGTTAGAAAATCCGAAAAATAACGATATCTCCTCTGTTCACATGCTGCTCAGGTCAAATGTTCAAAAGCATAAAGTTGTATATTCACAGAGCAGTGGCCATAGTTTCTGCTCCTTAAAAAGGATTTCAGCTGAGGCTTTGCCTGCTTCCATTATACACTCTTCCTGCATCTGGTAAGGAAGCTCAGAATAAAGCAAAAGCTCAAGTCACACACCACTAAGCTATCTATCAATCAATATACACGCCTCGTCTGTCTTTGGTCTATTCCAGTCTGTTTGATCTGTCGTTCCAACTCCAGCAAGTCTCACCGAGTGACAAGCTCACTTTTCTCAGGGAGTGGTGAAGAAGTTTCACTGTCCTCTCTGATAGTCTTCAGCTGGAAGCTCAGACTACTTGCTGAACATTAGTCTGAGCTTAAGACAAAAAAATCCCCTGCTGGGGACATTTAGCCCACTGTCACCTTTGGTAAACTATTTTCATAAAAAAAAAAAACATTTTGATTCACTTCTGTGTTGCACTGTACGAACACTAAATAAACACTTTCCCCAAAAGGCAACAGGTCACAACAGCAATAAAACTGAAAAGCATTTCTTAGCATTGTGTGACTGACTCACACGCCAATCCGCTTTTTGTGCTAACCTCAATACATCTTGCTAACAGCATCGGATAAAAGATACAGGCGGGCAGAAGCTGTGAGCTTTGGTTCTGCAGTACGTGCATCAATCTAACAAACAAAAGTGGGCTGAATGCACCCAACCGTGACAGTTCAGCATGAATAAACGAACCGTTACAGCCCTTTATGTGAATAACTGAAAATATAAATATTTTCCCAGTGATTACTCTTTTTTTAACATTTGTCTTTTTGGTCTACAAAAGGTCACGAATAATGTATTTTTATTTAATTTTTTACAAATTCAACACACTAAAAACCTGAATGCTGCATATTTCTGATGCTATATGGTAAATGGCGATACTCTATACCTTTGCATTGCACTGGAGAAGTTTGACATTTGTAACAAAAAAAAAATGGGCTCAAACTATTGAAAAATGATGAGGTTGTGTGCACATGTAGAAGAGGCCTTTTAAAAACTAACATTGTAAAAAATATTGCATATGTGTGAGCTTGGACAGTCCCACCAGGGGCCCCAGGGCGAGCATGTTCCACATGGGGTCCCAGCATGAGCCGAGATGTAGACTGAACCCCTCATTTGTAGATACTGCAGCCCAACATGGTCCTCAGAAACTAGCTTAGAGCTTTGTGGCATAAATGGAGAGCAGCGACAGTTGCAGTCTGAGGGCCCCATTACAATATTATTGTAGCCTAAAGCATTTCATACTAATAGCTAGTTGTCTCCAGGAACCTCTGTGTTTTCTGGAATTGGAGCCCCGATTTGTTTCAGGGCCCCGGGCCTCTGTCAGTTACAATTTTCCATGATTGTGCATATATTCCTGTTGCAAAAACCTCTGCAGGAAAAGTATCAATGCATGAAACCTCTATCGACAGGCTCCAGATTCATGCATCGATACTTTTTCAGGACTACAAGGCTGTGCACGCCTAGTCAATGCAGGCATGAGTTGTGCAATATAAAACAAAAATAATCTAATCTCAAAGCAGAAAGTGCAACTACAGGTAGACAGAGCTACTGTAACATTTCTAAAAGAGACAGTTCTACAAAAGAAGCTGTAGGTCATCTATCCAGAGAGCACATAAACTGGTACTCATACTGAACACATTTCAACTGACCGCTGAAGCATTGAAGCTCCACTGATGTTAATTCAACAGCCAACATTTGAAACTGTTTCTCTAATCCCTTTCCCTCCAAAATTGAACTGCAATATTTTCCTTTGATTACGGCCTAATGAAAGCAAATCTGAGTGTGTGGGAACAAGAGGAAAAGATAGAGCAGACAGAAGAAGAAGAAATGTACTTTGTAAGCCATAGTTCTGTCTATGATTAGACCTGCTCATTGGAAAATGAGCCATGGGTGCCATGGGAAAAGAGTGGGCCAGGCAACTTCCTCTGAACTTGTTTCCTACCCTGGACAAACATGCATCAATGCCATCTCAACCTCTCTCGTCTTCTCTCTTTTATGCACTTTTGCTCTTTTGTTCTCTTTCTCTCACACACACACACACACACACACACACACACACACACACACACACCACAAAACCTTCACACCCCGGGGCCAGGTGAATGCATTTATCTTTATGAACAGAATTAGGTCTGATGTAACTGAGCTTTCCTCCAAAATCACAGAAGAGGTTGATAAATCCTTATATACCTTACTTCTGTTTTAAAAAGGTTCTTAAATCTATCACCTTTGCAACAGTCGATTGAAATAAAAGACACAATATTAAGGTATTCATAGTTCTGATATGATGACACACACAATACCCATATTTCCTTCAGCCATTGATCGCAAGAGTTCTTCAACCAGAGGAGTGAAATAATTTGTCTAAACTCATACAACAGTGGCAAGCAATTGTAGCAGAAAACTCAGTAATGCTGGAAATAAGCAAAAACGTTGTTTTTGTGCAAAATCTTGCAGAACAAAACGTTTCTACCAACAAAACTGGTGCTAACAACATGGGGTATGTTATGTATCATTTTCTATACAGATAAGTGATAAACGAAGTAAACAGGTCATTTTTTCATGTTGCCGATATGCCATAGATGATATCAATTTCTTTCCCAACTGACTCCTTGCTTTGCCTAATATTGACTTGTCTCCCTTTGTGCCAGACATGGGTCAAAATCTAACAATCCCTACCTTATTTGACCCTCTTTGGACGCCAAGAGCAGTGCCCTTTACTGCATCGTAATTGCTAGAATACCGTGGTATAAAAAACATTGCCAATCACAGAAATATTTACTAAAACTGACATATAGAGTTTCTGATATCACCTGTTCTATCCTGCTCTGCAACCTGATACATCTGGAGCTCCAATCAGAAAAAAAACAACAAAGAATGATTTGAAAATAGCATGTAATCCACCTTCTGTGGCAGGTCCTAGTGTAAATGTAACTTCATCTACCATAACTTATTCTACCATTCCAGCCCACGTTTGTCTTCATCGAACTGTCACCTCGCTCACTCTGCTCTTGTCTTTCATCTGCTTTTTCCTCCTCTGCCTCCTCCCTCTCTCTGCCTCACCAGGCCTTTCATACAGCCGCTCTTTCCTCCACCTTTGAAGTAGTGTGACATGCGCGGCGTGTAAACAAGGAGCCGTTAAGCAGGGCAACACACTTCCTCCTGCGTTAGTGTCAGGTCGACTAGCGAGCTAGTGATCCGACAGGGCCGCCATGACAGACGCTTTATTCTCTGGGACAGAGTTGTGATCAACCGGCGCTCAACTCTCTGTGTCTGAAGACTAGGAGGCGCTCTCCTCCTTCATTTAACATAATCAGTGTTGGCCCTCTCAGCACACACACAGCAGGTAGACAAAGAATAAAAACAGAAATAAGTACCAGCTTTATGTCCCAAATGTTGGACAAGGCTTTACTTTCCTGGCAGAATACTCACGGTCAGAACTGTGAAATAAACAGAATCAGTGATATGAGCCTAACAGAGCAGTACCCAGTAATATACTGTACTCAACACAGTACAAAAATAACAACACTGATTAAAAACCAAAGCTGAAAGTCTGCACTTTTTGACCATATAAAATGCATCCACGTGTATACAGAAATTGATGAAGTTTGATGTATAGACAAAAAATAAGAATTTAGCATGTTATTGAATTCAATTATATAAAAAAAATCAATAACAAAGAGTCTGCTGCAAGCTGATATTCCACTAGTTTCTATGACTCAGTGCAAACTCTCATTGAAGGTTTCTTGCATTGATTGGTCTTTATGAAAATGGGTGTTCTTGGGGTTCACTTTCCATATTCTAAGAGAAATAAGTATCCTCCCTGCTACATTTGAATCCAGCGTGACCCATGAAGGTTATTCAGCCCAGTAGAGAGTAATCTAAACAGTTTCATCCTCATCTTTACCCCCTGCCTCTCTTTATGTTTTGGGGATTTTCTTGAAAATAGCTGCAGCTACTTCACTGGCCTCGGTGTGTCAAACTGTTGACAGCCTTGGACTTGTGGGGATCCCCCTCCCCCCCAAATTCAGTGAAGCAAACAGCTAACTGTTGAGCGAGATTAATTTGTAGGCCTGGATTTTTAGTAACTTGTGTTATTACAAATGTCAATGTGATTTGTTCAATGTTTTCTTATTTCTGTATCAGGAAATGCTCTCTACAGGCCTGTCTTTGTCCAAAATAATTCATTAACAGCATTTGAAAATATTAATAGCTTGGTTGTTGGGTAATAATAGAAGAATATAGTCTTGTAATTAGAATTTTGGTGGAGCTACACTTGTGTTTTTGTGTTAGACTGCATCTTTAACGGTGGAGTAATATCAAACTCTGTACTGCTGAGTAGCTTTAGTTTTCCTGTTTAGTTAGACAACAGTGACTAGGAACAATGAGCGGCCGACCACCAGTGTGTGTGTGTGTGGGGGGTGGGGGGGGGGGGGGGGTTGATGACATCACTGACCAGCTAAGCCAACCACACGGCTGTTTTGGTTTGACCACCTGTTAATGTTCCATTCCTCTACCGCTGGGACAGACAGACAGACAGACAGACAGACACACACACACATTTGTGAGCCTGCTTAATGCATGCTGTTTCTTATTTGTTAATATCTCTCTCACATATAAAGACCCCCACTAACCCACCGGCACACACCAGCCAGAGGTGGCCACAGGTGCACCACACACCTGCCTGCATCAGCATCTTAAGGAAAATTACTTTTCCTTTTAAAACTTTGAATCTCTTTACGTAGGCTTAAAAAAAACATTGTTTAAACTGCAAGCATGAAAATGTAACTCCCCTCTTTCCTCTCTGCACTTCCACTGCAAGGGACGACCAAGTGTGTGCGTGCGTGCGTGCGTGCGTGCGTGCGTGCGTGCGTAGCCGACTGTCACCCCACCAAGCTGAAGCTAAACAGTGTTATTAGAGAACAGTGTGGTCTCTTAGGCCTGCCAGACACATATACACACACACACACACACACACAGTATGTGTTGCAGCGTGGCAGCAGCAATGTGAGACTGCAGACTCACATTAGCAAGTATTCAGTGCATAGCATGGCTTCTTGGCTCCTTATACCACACACGCACAGCATCACTCTCTGTTTCTAGTGCAAAAACGCGAGAAAAAAAAAACAGTTTTCATTCTGTTTACCCGAAGAACATTGAGAACAAACACTACAACTGTCTGTCTGTCTGTCTGTCTTCTATCTGTTGTTCAGTCTGTCTCTCTCTTCTAACTCTTCCCACTGCTCTCTCACTCTCATAAAGGTACATATAAACAAAAACACATTAACAGAAAAATTGGATCTGATCAGAAAATGCTTGCTACTTGGCAGACCAAATCCCAGAGGTGCTGTTATATCTTTCCACTTCCTACTGTGAGCAGCAGAATTAGGTTCCTCAACACTTGCTCGCTGCCTCCTCGCTCTAATCACAGCGAGAGAAGTACAGGCAAAAACGCCTGGAGCCATGCAGGGTGTGTGTGTGTGTGTGTGTGTGTGTGTGTGTGTGTGTGTGTGTGTGTGTGTGTGTCCACCCACACACTGTGGAAACGCTCACCCATAGAATTACACACACATAAACACATTTTTGTGTGTGGAAGTACATGCAGATAGAGGAGGGCGGCGGACTACAGGCAGATCAGTGGAGCAGCTCATTGTCAGAGAGGTAACAGGAGAGGCGGCAGACCTCTGTGTGTGTGTGTGTGTGTGTGTGTGTGTGTGTGTGTGTGTGTGTGTGTGTGTGTGTGTGTGTGTGTGTGTGTGTGTGTGTGTGTGTGTGTTACCTGTTTAGTCATGGAGTCTATAAGTCGAACATAAAAGTCCTGCTCCGTTCTGATGCCTGTTGGAATGCAGAAGAAAAGAGAAAATCATAAACTTTACATGGATTTTATCAAGCAGAAAAAAAACTCCTTAAATAACAGGAAGCTCCCCCAAATTTTAGAGGTTGCAAGAAGATATATATATATATATATATATATATATATATATATATATATATATATATATATATATATATATATATCTTTTGTATTTTTTCAGAATTTTTTTCTGATATTTACCTTTTTTTTAATCATTTAGGCCTCAAAAAATTAGTCAAGGGAATAATCATTCTTTGGTTGAAATGCTCCCACATGCCACAAAAAAATATGGAGAGGCTTGTGTTTGTGTGTGTGTGTGTGTGCGTGTGTGTGTGTGTGTGTGTGTGTGTGTGTGTGTGTGTGTGTGTGTGTGTCTGTGTGTGTGTGTATGTGTGTATGTATGTATGTGTGTGTGTGGCATAGATTGCATGGTGAAAATAATGTTTCTCAACATTTTTTCACTGTAATACTGAGCCTAAATCAAGTCAATTTTATTTAGATATCTCAAAATCACAAATTTGCCTCAAAGGCCTTTCCAGTTTGTACACCTCTGACACCTCTATCCTTATACCCTCAACCCTCTGTTCCACACAACTGTGATTCAAACACCTAGAACCCATTAGACACCCATTAATGGCAGTGATGTTAAATGTACATACCTTACAGTCAGTTTCACTGATAAATAGTTTGTAGGTGCAACTCACTTGTCCATTTCCACATGCAAATAATATTAAATATTTAAAATGTACTAATTGTAGCTATTATGTCCACATGTCTTGATCTCAGAGGAGGCTGGAGACAGTTTATGCAGTTTCCCTCCTAGCTGTAGACTGAGCTGATAGGCCTGAATACCAATCTACAGCTACCACCACAACAACATGAAACTGCCAAACAGCCCACTTCAGTCTGGACAAACTCATTTAGGTACAGTGACAGCGATGAAGCCACAAAGCTGGAATAAATCACCCACAACGACTGCTCTGAAATAGTGACATTTATCCAGAAAACGGTCAAATTACACAATTGTGAAACACTACCCTGCAGTTTCTGTGACATAAACAAATTCTGACAGATTGTTGGCCTTCTGCTAAACATTTTCCACAATAAATAAATTTAAAAAAAAGCTGCTTCCTGTGTGCATTCTGTGTATTATGTTACAGTAGACAACAAGCAATCAAGCTGATTTGTTCAAGTGTATTGTGTTATTATGACTATGAGTGTGTATGTGTGTTCCTCACCCACCGTTACTGTAAAGAAGCTGCAGCCGGTAATGAATCCCGTTATTGGTCTTCTCTCCGCTGGTCTCCTTAACACACACAACAGACACTGAGCTGTTTATTGAAATTTTTAGGACAAATTAAAAAAGCAACTCTCTGCACATGTGAGAACGTCAAGCGTGGTTACATCCAAGTTATTGAATTCTTCACACCGGTCATACGTAAAATAAACGTGTGATTTATGTTCACAGCGGACATATTAAAGCAGGGCAGCCCTGTAATTTCTCCACCACGTGTAATCATGGAGTTATTGTGGCTTTTTAATTCTTCTGTAAAGTGGTTATGTTTGGAAGGCAAATAAATCCAAATCCAACACTAAATTCTTCCACTGCATTTCAGCTAATTTAACGGTGTCATAATTGATGAGGAGAACAATGTAGAACAAGTGGTTGTGTTGAATACAGCTGGAAATTAAAACAATGTAAACGTCCAGAGTTTTCATATTTTTTCAAATACACAAATGGATCGAAGAACGTTTTGATTTAGTATGTGTACATAGGCTATTGTATATATAATAACAGTACTATAATAATAATAATAATAATAATAATAACAGCCTACATTATTGACGCAGATATTTTATTGAGTTACTGTAAATGTTTAAAACGTGACATTTAACATTGACATCAGTAATGTCAGACACTTCAATGTAATAATGAGCCTTTAGAAAATGGTAAAATATCTTTCAGTAGGCCTATGTGAAATAATAATAATAATAATAATAATAATAATAATAATAATAGCCTAATAATAATCCGAACACCGTGCGTTTCTGCACCGACCTTGTCTTTCTCGATGAAGTCCACGAAGTTGGTCCTCTCGATCTCCACTGGCTGACCCTGCCGGTCGTACAGAGCCAGGACGAAGTGGAAGAAGTTGGATTTCCGCAGGTTGGAGGGCGGCTGCTTCTCAAAGTGAGCCCGGGCCAGACCCACTCCACTGCGGACACACAGGCGTGAAAGAGTCGGTGTTAGAAGCTTACAAAGTTTGACTTGTAAAAGGTAAAGAAATGTGATACGAGCAGCGAGTAAATGCGTTTTTATATTTTCTTGAGTTTACTATTCACTTTGTTCATCATATACAAGTGAAAAACAAAACCCAAATTTATGATTTTCTGAAATTATAATCAAATTTTCTTATGTTGGAAGGTGTTCTTGTCATGATAATCTGAGACAGGAGGTCATCCACCTTTACACCCCTGACTCTGTAGGTCAAATTGAGAATCTTGTTCCTCTTGAATACAACCATGAGTAGCCTATGTTTAGAAAAGAGGGAAGATGGACAGAGTTCACCCGCTCATTTTAAACCCCGTATTACTAGAATGTTGAACTTGTCTCTTTGCCTTTATGCTCATTAAACCTCAGATGGACAGAAGGCGGACGTTCCATGTGCTAAAAATGTGTAGCACAAACACATGTTGCAATTAATTGTTTAGTAGCCTACGTTGTCTTTAAATTATACAGGTTGTTCAATTTTTTTGGAATATGATACCCTGCATAAGAATCTCATTTTCCAAAATTATCTAGCAATAGTTAAATCCAAATGTCTTCTTTCCGGACAGCAGCTCCCATCAACGCACGGCCTAGTCTCCTGCACGGGCGGCTGCAGGGTCCTGGCAGAAATATCACGGTGGTTCCGTGTTTCGGTAGCCTAAATGAAGAAAGGTGCTATAATGTGTCCTCCACCCGGGCAGAGCTCACCTTTGGGAGGCCGTGTTGGCGTCCAGCACGCCGCCCCCCTGCATCCAGCTCCGGACAGCGTTCATGCCTCCCAGCGGCTCCTCCTTCAGGCTGCTGCCGCTCCGCTGGATGCTCTCCTGGATCCCAAACATTAACAAACCTCCGTAGCTCGGTGCCTGTCTGTCTTTCTGTTTCTCGGTCTCTCCCCGGCGGACTGGAGCCTACACTTCTCCTGTAGATCCTTTACTCTGACTCAAGAGGAGCAACGTGGGTGCGCTCTTTGCTGCGGCGTGCGCTTCGCTAGAAATCAAGCAGTTGACTGATTATTCCTCTAATTCAGTCCTCGTGAGAAAGTGTGTGCTGAAACGGTGGGGAAATCATATCGCAACAGTAGGATCCAAAATGTCCAAACACGAATTTCAAATCAGGAGGACGGCAGGACGCGGGCAGACCCAGTGGGAAAAGGTGTTACAAAGTCACTCCCGGTGCGCTTGGAGATCCGCAGTTGAAGCTGTCAGACAGAAAAGAGAGATCAACTGGCACCCAGATCAGATGTCATTATTATCTGACACTTCTTTCTTCCTCTTTTCGCTCTTTGCTTTTGTCTACTTCTCCCTCAGCCCAGCGGTCCGGGACGTGTCGGGCTCTGTGGTGTCCAGAGGAGCGCTGCTTCCTGCGAATGACTCCCGAGCTCTCGCCACTCCGCTCCCTCTCGGAGGAAAACGCTTTGTGACTCTTCCCAAATGACTCTCTCTGAGAACCAAATACGGGTTTCTCCCGCCCGGGGGGAGAGAGAGGGAGGTAGAATGGGAAGGGAAAGAGGGGAGGGGACCGGAGGAGAGGAGGGGACAGGACGGGTGGAGAGGAGAGGAGAGGAGAGGAGAGGAGAGGAGAGAGGAGAGGCGACGCCCCCAAACAAAGGCGAGAGTGGTGCAGGTCCGTCCCAAGCAGCGGCCACGGAGATGCTCTCCTCCGTCCTCTCCTGTCCGGTCCGGGAACCCACTCTGTCCTTGACTGTTAAAGGGATTCTTTGCAGAAATAATGTGTCTTCTCTGTAACTACGACAGTGACAATCGAACCGGGAAAGTTTATTTCTGCCCATGCATGCAGAGCAGATTCGGCTGCAGCCTGGCGCTCACGATGCTGGAATAAGTAATAAGTAGCCTAATTGCTCAGTGGCACTTCAGCAGGGACACTTCTCGGCTGCACGACAATCACGACTTCCTTATCTCAAACACCTATACACAGAGTATCATGGGAATATGAAAAAGGAAACAAAAAAAAGAGACTTCTGAACTCTGTTTGATTGAAGGCATCGTAATATTATTTGCTTATTTATAATATTGTATTAATAAATATAACATTTAACGTTCATATTAATTCATTCGTGGTGACAATTAGGGATTACTGCTTTAAAATCTGTAATTAAAAAGGGCTAATAGAATAATTTTAGCTGCAGACAATCGGTTAATTTGATATGGAACCTCGGCCTGTACATTCAGATATAAGTTGTATTTAAAGCCACTGGTTAGGCTCAATTACAAAAGCCACATTTCATCGTCACAACATATCGCTGCTCCCTATTGTCTTCCTCGGGCCTGCTTATTGCAGGCTAGCGCCGCAAGACTCACAAACAAAAGTGACAATAACCATAATTAGCTCAAAATAACAATGAACATAATTGAGGATAATTGCTACCAGATTTCCCTGCTTTGTCTCTCCTCCAGCGCCATCTGTTATTTGAAACAATTTATCACGCCGCCGAGAGGGAATCCAAACAAAATACAAATGTTAATAGATAATTCCGTGAACTATTGTAATAAAATAAAGCTACAGCATATTGATCTGTCGAGGTGCATAAGGTCAACAACTTTTGTATTATTCAGCTGGCTGCGAAAATGATTGGCAGGGCGAGCTGGCGCCGTTCCAGGGTTTAATTCCCAAAGGTTATTGAAAAACGCTCTTGACCTTGATTATGGAGAATAAGAGACTTTTATGCTCCAGTTTCCTGCTTATAGAGGGAGAGAGACAGTGCATGGCGGATCAGCCCGTATAGGATTTAAACGGGTTCACAGCTGAGGAAAAAAAATATATGTGAATGGAGTGTTAAGAGGCTCTGGTGTTTGGATCGATCAGAGTGGGCTGAAAGCATTTTTATCACTTTATTTCAAAATATGAAAGAAGATATTTATCTGTGCATGTTAACTCTCATAGGCAGTTAGTACATGCTGTGTAAAATGTTATGCTTGAAATGTAAATCTAATGACACGAACATACGGAGTGTCAATGAGTTCTCTCGCAAAAATAAAAGCATACGATTTTAGAGTTAGCTTATCAAAACATCCATGCTGTAAACGGTTAGGAAGGGATATTATCGATTCATGAACACCCTGAAAGATTTCTTCATTTAAGTCCCATCAGGTCAGACTGAACACCAGAGGTGGATCTAAGATCCTACAGGGTTTTTATATCATAAGAGGCTGTTAAGAATACCCAAGTGTACAAATACCATTAGTATAAAAAGGTCACTTAAAGCTTAATTGAATATCCTATCCTTTAATCTACATGCATACAGACCTATTTGTTAACACGCAGGCTAATTGTTGCGAGATTAAGTCATAAGAAATATTAAAAAAAGCATAATTAAGGAACCTCATAATACAGAAACATGCACACACCGCCAAAGTAGACCCTTGAACAACAAGAACATTGAAGATTAAAGAGAAATACGCTATAGAACCACTATGAACTCAATGTTGTGCAGTGAGTTGCATGCTGTTACAGAAATAGTCGTGTGTGTCCTGGATTACCTTTCACTCAGTCTAAAAACGACACAACAGCGCCACCATGTGTCTGACCCGTCCAACTACACGCGCACTGATACACCACCAGACCAAACCTGAAATAAAATACCAAATGAATAAAACAATGTTTGCATGGTGATATTCATATATGTATGTGTCTCTGTGATGATGAACCATGTCAGCACTAAGTTCTTCTACTTATTAATATGGTGTAAAACTGCTGCTAAATATTATGCTTCTAACTTCTGAAATGAACAGTTATCCATATTTGAGTAACTGCATATGTATTGTTTTATAGTATTCATTTAAGACTTACATTTAAATACTAGGCCTGCTACTACTAAGACTAATACCACTTCACATGTCTACAAAAGTGCTACGTACTGCACTATTACACGTGCATACAACTCCATAACATATTGTAAATTGAAATAAAAAAAATAGATCAAGGCTGAGTCCAGGGTGGGATGGTTCATTTATTTTTGACATTCAATTTTGTAAAATAACCAAGGCAATGCCAGACAAAGTCCAAAACCAACTGTGAAGAGTTATAACAGAACACAACTGGCATTCAGTCATAGAGAGCAGGTCCCTAAATGTGTGTGTGGAAAAAAACCTGTCATGTATCATCTGTAATGCCTTCATGAAGAGAAACGTGGTCCGAGTGCTTTGTGGCAGCTATAGATTCCATTGCGATATTTGCTTACATTTTCAGTGTTAGAGAGTAATGCTTTTGCAAAATATCGTGATATATTGCGATTGAGAATAAGAAACATCTGGATTTCAGATTGTAGAATGATAGATGGATTGATAGCAAATGTAACATTTTAGAAACACACCAAGCTCGCAGCTGACAGGGGGAACTACTATGTCAAATTATTATTATCATCATCATCATCATCATCATGTATTTGTTTAGCACAATAGCTCAGACAACTTGCAGTTCACATGAAGTCAATCCCACAGCTGAACTCTTAGAGATGCATTCAAATGCAAATAATGCATTTAAAGATTTAAACACTTTGTTTTGCCATAGCATCCATACACCTCCTATGGTTATCAGATTAATAAGTTGTTAAGTCATACTAAATATTGATCCAGGATTGCCTTAAAAAAATAGGATGTTAAACTGTCTTAGACCGTATGAAAAGATATGTCAAAGATCATAGCCTGGAGAGTGACTGCAACATCCGCAATTTCTCCAACATGGAGTATAAACTGAGCAAATACATCAGGAATCAACAGCTGACAAGCTTCTCTGCCAGTTATTTATCACTTAATACTGCAATGCAAATTCACGTACAGTTGCCAATGACAGTTCTCATCTTGTGGAGCACGTGACATATTGTTGAACAGGTGATCTCTCTGCTGGACACGCAGTCAAATGCTCCACAGTGAAAACGCAAGTGTATGAGACGGTTTTAATCTTTGTAACTATTTTTAGTACTTTGTTTTTACATCAAAGTCTTAAGAAATTGAGCGGATAATAAAATGAAAATGAGTTTTTCAAAAATACAGAAAGTCCTTATGTTCACCTGTCAGAGGAACATGTGCAAAATACATCAAACTCTCAATTTCATCTCTTAAAAAAAATAAACAGTTATACAGCGTTGGCCAGGTTTGATCCTACATTATGTATTCATTCTCAGCCCTGTGACCAACGCTTTCCAATGTCAACAATAAAGTCATTCATAGTAATAAGACCTTTAGTAATAGTGGTAGTAAGTAATACGGTTGAGGGTTAACTAGTGCATCCCCAGTCCTTCTGCGCCATGCTGATCCCACTCCTAACAGTAGAGGGCACCAGAGTGATCACATCAGCTTAAGGACGCTTCATACAGACAGGAGAATCAGCAACACTGGCTGGTCTCGCAGATCAGAAGGCTTGGTTACCCCGAAAGCTTCTTAGCCAAAAGTTTGTCTTCGTTCACAGGCATGTAAAGTAACAAAGAACACCAAACCACTAGGAAGCTTTGGAGAATCCAAGCCCTGATCTTATTTATATATATATCAACACTCGCCTGGTTTAATATAGATGCCATACAGAGCAACATGTATATATACACATTACAAACAAAGAGATTAGGCTGTTTCCTCGTACACAAACACATCAGAAGGTATTTGGTTGCTCACAGCCACAGAACAGCTTTGGAGCGTTGCTAGTATAAATGACATTAGTGCAAATGCAACCCCCACCCCCCCCAACCCCAAAACAAAATAAAAAATGGCAGAAATAAAATTGGTAGCCAGGTTAGAGCACAATGGAGACAAACAAATGCTATGGTAACAGTGGCAGCGTGCAAGCTCTAAATACAAGCGTGCATCAAGACTCAGCATTCTGAAGTTTTAGTCTTTCAATAAGCACTGACTCAACACACACACACACACACACACACACACACACACACACACACATTTCTCCCATTGCAAAGTGGAGGAGCCAACACAGAGATGTGTTGGCATGTGTGAAATAAAAGTCTTTCCTATCAAACGGCTCAATTTGCTGGTAATAACATTTCATAGAGTGAAGTGACTGAGCAGCACGAGGATAATGATGGTCTTAGAAAACACAGGGTGCTTGATGTGATCGGTTTATAAAAAGGAGCTGGAGGGAGCAAGGTGATTGGCTCCTGCCAGGAAAGCGTCTCAACAATCGCTGGCTCGATGGTAAATTTGGGATGGACTGGTTAAATGTGACTGGTTGAATGGGTTTGTAAATCAGCTGAGCTCAGGAAAATGAGTGCGGATGAGTACCATGAATGAAGTTAAAGCCAACAACAACAACAGATTTTGGGCTCCTTGCCTGCTCTGTGGGCTAATTTACACTCCACATTCTCACAATGCTGAAAGTTCCAATACCAACAGTGGCCTCTGTGACATGTTATCTCCCTCTGTCTCTCTCTCCCTTGTTTTTAGCCAGTCTGCACTGTGGGCTGTCGGTTAAAGCAGTAATGTAAACATTATCTTAAAAATAACATCTCTTTAACAGTAATAGAAAAGTTTGGCGATGAGGAGTAGAACTGTTTTTGCTGGGACCAGCCAAACAAGTTTGATTCAAAGCAGTACAATAGAGAAAGCTTGACAATGAATTAGTTTTTCCATGTGAACCCTTTGATTTGTTCACACTAACACTTCAATAGACCACACCATGTATCCTCTGCTTAGCACCAGGCTTCAGGTCACGTGATGGCCTCAAGAAACGACATTCAGTCTCTGTTAATGCTTAGTGTATTCACTAATACACATAACTACTGTCATCCAACAGTGAAAACCAAACATCTTTATCAAAACCAATGGAGAAATCTGTAGACTTGAGATGTTGTGAACCATATGAAATGCTATGACTTTGTTTAAAATGCAACTACCAGTTATCGCTAGCCTATCAAGGCTCTCTAAACCGCTGACCCATTCCTCATTAGACCATGGCACATACAGGACTAAAGAGAACCCAAATACTATGAAATGTACGACAATGAGAGTGAAGCGGCACAAACAAAGGCATGATGAGAACAACCATCACATGAAATGAGAAGGACATGAGCAGGATTTTAGAAATGTCATCATAGATATCAATGTCAAAAGCTAGAAGTGTTGTGGTAGTTTCTTTCAGGATTTCACATTTCGTGGACATCATGTAGAACTACCAATTAGTTTTGAGATGAGATTACTGCTTTTCCCTTTTTTGTGTTGAATGGGAAATTAAATCATTGCTGGCATGAAAGTCAAACTCAGCATGGGAACACATTTAGGTGAACTGTTCCAAGACAATTGCCTGAAAAATGGCAACATTTTGTGAAGTTGGAATAATCTGTATTTATTTGATGCCCAGTAATGAAGATCTGCTTAGAGATAGTTTTGTATTTCTTTCTCTCAAAATGGATATGGAGAGGTTTGGGGTTGAATTTCTAACATGATGGGATAGCCAACTGCTGGACTAGTAGAATATAGGCAGATTTTAGATTATTTAGATTGTGTGTTTACATGTGCATGCACATATGTCGTGTGTGTTACGATGGGGCTCAGAGGCTGCAAGGAGGAGGCGATTGTTCCTCAGAAGGGTAAGTGGGCTGGTCAAGCTGTGATGATGGACCACTAGATGACTCCTGGCTATCCAGTAGGAAGCCTGGGTTTATCTGAGGGGCGGGCTCAGGTTCAACAGGGGTTCTCTCTGCCTGGGCCAGTGGCTGTGAGGAGGACGAGTGGGAGAGAGATGAGAGAGAGGGGGGCATGTCCAATGTGTCTGAGGAAGACGAAGAAGGATGATCTGTAAGCAACTGGTTCTGAGATTCAGTCACAAGTGGGGAAGGAGAAGCAGACAACGACGAAGTCCTGGCCAGATGTTGGGGAGTAGAGGGCACACCAGAGGAGGCGGTTTCTCCAGCTGACATGGTAGGTCCATTATCTCCCTGCTGTTCTCCTGGCCCCCCCTCCTTTCCATCATCTGGAAGATTATCATCTTTCTGCTTCTTATTGGCTGGGGCTTCTTCCTGCCCTGCAGGGTTTTGATTGTCTGCAGGGATGTCTTGGTTGGGGACAGTAGTGGTTGGTGATTGGCTCTTGAGTTGTGAGTGACAGAGGGGGCATGTTTCCTGGACATAAAGCCATTTCTTCAGACAGCCAGCGTGGAAGAAATGACTGCATGGAGTGATCACAGCACTGTTCATGTCCTGGATGGAAAAAGCACAAAAAAATAAAAATAAAACACAGGTGGTTTTGTTAGGTTTCCTTTGACATTTAATTTGTTTCAAAACCACTTTTTTCTAAATCGCTCTATGTTAGCATGTATCAAATTAAATTTCACATTAGCCAAGCAGATCATACCTGGTAGCAGATAGCGCAGATGTCATTGTACTGTTCCAGCTGTGTGTTGCTGGCTGTGGGGAGGCTTTTGATCTTGTTTACAGCATCTCTCCTGAGCAGGAAGCTCTGCCAACCTAGCTGGGCTCTGAGCCAGACGTTATAATACGAGTGGACCAGGATGATGGTGCTTCCCATCACACTCCACTCCCCAAATACCGTCTCTGACACACCGTAGCACACCACACATACTGCGACCTGGCATGGGAGGAAATCAGCAACAGTGAGGTAGCGATATGTCAATGCCATAGAAGCATTTTTGTATGTCAACACTGCTCCCTCTTGTTTCTGTATACTGTGTGTGCATGTGTGACACTCACCAAGAACTCCAGCAATCTGTACGTCCCGTTGACACAGTAGATAACTTCATCCATGTTTTCTACTGGAGCCTTTCGAAACTCCTCCACCATGAAGAGAATGTAGATCAGCAGAGTGCCGAGGACCTGGGGGTGACAGAGGGGTGTCTCAGCATTTTGATGTAATACAATTCAATAATTAATCACCGGTACAGATGCTTAAGGATCTTCGGGTGCAGTGGGTAAAACAGGAGTGTTTTAGAGACAAGATTTCTAGTATGTTCTGTCTCTATAAATAGAGACAAATTAAGTGCAATTAAATCTATCGTGCTTTAATTTCCTAAAACATTCAAACAAATAAAAAACGGTCAGAGAGGTGTATGAGTACTTTTAATAGCATGAGTATGCTCTGTGTGTGTGTGTGTGTGTGTGTGTGTGTGTGTGTGTGTGTGTGTGTGTCTAGTTGTGCGTCACCTGCAGTGATGTGAGGATGGAGGAGGAGATGATGATGAGTAGCCAGAAGTCCATGTGGAAGAACTGACAGATCATATAGGCCATGTAGGCTGGGAAAATCAGCAGGAACAGACACAGAGACACCGCTCTGAAGTGCTTCCACAAACTCCTAAAAGGACAGAGAGGATGGAGAAAAAGAGAAGTCGATCAGCTTCATCTGTACCAACTTGGTCAGGTCAGGGTACTTTCCTCATTGCGGTAATAATAAATAATGATCAACTAGTTTTGACCTTTAATATAAAATTATTTAAAAAAAAAAATTAAAAAAAATTAAAAATTGTAAATAGTTGTATGGTAAACATATTTAACTTGTCTCTTGATGCTCCCAGGGCCAGGACTATGGGGTCAGCTATCTCCAGCATGGACTGCAGGATGGAAGCAACAACAATGAAGAGGATGATGGAGAGGAGGAAGGCTCGGTGGATGACTTGAAGCTCAATGAGGCCAGTCTGGACAGCGAGGATCAGCAGGGTGATGCCTTCTGTCATCCCCCTGCAGATAGGAAACAAACATGCAAAGTGATTAAAAGTATAGCCATTGACTAACAGACACCCTCAATGTACCCACACACAGACATATGCACTGACTGACCTGTGCATAGTGTTGTCATTCATAAAGGCTCTGTAACCTTGCAGGTAGAACTTGCAGAGTGTGAGAACTCCCAGAGCAATGAAGGAGACTGTGAAAACCAGACCCAGCAGGGAGTACGGTGTACTACAACATTCTGCTATACTGAAGACATGGAGGGAGGAGAGAAAAGGAGTAAATAAAAGTTACGAGACAGGGCAAATAAACACAAACCTGACATGTTATACTCCAAGTAAGTCCACAATAACCTGCTGATATACAAAACACTAGTTTAACCAATGGCAGGGCCTACCTGGTAAGAAAGAGGAAAAGGAGCCTCTCCCTTGAGGTAGGCTGGTCTCTGGTGCTGAAGTAGGAGTAGATCTGCAATGCGAACAGCAGTAGCCAGAAACACATAAAGAGAACTGGAAGGACCAGCTGGTTCCATAGAGACATACCCAAAGCTAGCAGCCCGTACACTTCCACCACCTGGGGGACAGAGTCAGAAGAGATGGAGGTAATTGGGACAACGACAGAATAACATTCATATTACGTGAGCAAATCTCCCAGGACCACTATGGCTGAAATGCAGTAATAACAACCTGAAAAAGCCGACAACATTAGGCCACATAACTAGTTTATTACCTGAGCTAGCTCCCTGTAGGCAGTCTTGGCCAGGTTGTATGGTACCAACAAGTTAGAAGCCAGGAAGTAAATGACCTCCAGGCCTGTGAAGATCATGGAGAACTTATTGATGAAGACAATGGTCTCCAGTGGGATAAGACACAGTCTGGCCACCAGAGGGAGGAGGTGAGCAGAGAAAAGCCAAATCCTCTTGGTCTGCATCACACAGGAACATAGCGTACACACCACCAGCTGACCTGAAGGAAGATGAAAGAAGATCAACCTGAAAGAAGATGCACGTACACAAAACACTTTCCTATTTAGTAGCTATAATCTCCCCCTCTTTCTGCATCAATTCAAAGAAATTCATTTTTCCTGTGAGGGAACTTCATTTGTGGTCAGGCACATTCAAACACAACAATAAAAGTATATAATAATCCGTATATCTTTGTCACTGTAACCATGTAATTTTAGCTTTCTCATGCTTTCACTGTGCAGTAAAATCTCACTCAGCACTCATTATGGTCTATTTATAGCACGAAAGACTCCATATCTACTCTACAGTAAGATGAAACCAGGTCCTACAGACCCAGGAGCATAGCAACTTGTAACATACTGTATTTCAACATGGACTAGCTTTTACAGTATTAGGGGTAGGAGTGACCCGATCATTAAGATTTACGCTAACAGTGACCAAGTGATGTGACCTTAAATAGATACTTTTTTTTTTTTAATCTAGCACAGCAATTTTTAGCAAGTGTATAAAAAAAAAAACCTACAGATGCTTATCTTTTTCTACCGCTTCCTCTACAGAAAGATAGAGGCACAAACATCTTACAGAGCTGTAATTCCAGTATGTGTTAAGTGCCTTCCTTATGAAGGATGGATTTTCACCGTTGCAGAGCCTTGGGTTTAAATTTAGTCGCTCAGTATATTGCAGAACTACAATTGACAGAAGAGCTATGTTATTCTTTTTCGATACTTTTCTAGACTTTCCAAATGCATGGGCAACCACAAAGGAGAGGGAAAAAAGGGTATCCTGTAAGCTCAGAAAGGAGCTGCAGAACTACATCCACCTGCCTATGTTTTGGTTTGTGCATGATGCATCCATGCCTCGTCATGTATACTGTACAAGTGTCTCAATGCATTCATTTGTAATATTTCATTTGTAATATTATACTTATGAGTGCAGTGGTGAATCTGTTCATGGAGAGAGGTTCCAGGTAGACAGATCCTTCATAGCCAGACTCCAGTTCACTGCGGACATAATCCCTGACAGAAAGAGGACAAAATGCTCAATTTACAGGGAAATCTATTGTGACTTATTATTAAACACTGACCTATAGCTCAACACAAGGATTTTGAGCCATCATCTCGACTAGCACAAGGTTAAAGTCACACTAGCTATTAATATATTTTGTGGGTAAAGGCCTTGAAAGAAATATAAACTCAGCAAAAAAAAGAAACGCCCCTTTTTCAGGACACTGTATTTTAAAGATACTTTTGTAAAAATCAAAATAACTTTAGAGATCTTCATTGTAAAGGGTTTAAACAATGTTTCCATGCTTGTTCAATGATCCATAAACTGTGAAAATTAATGAATATGCACCTGTTGAACAGTCAAAAAGACAATAACAGCTTAAGGGCGGTAGGCAATTAAGGTTACAGTTGAAAGTAAAGAGACCCTTCTACTGACTCTGAAAAACACCAAAAAGAAAAGAAAGATGCCCAGGGTCCCTGCTTAATCTGCATGAACGTGCCTTAGGCATGGTGCAAGGAGGCATGAGGACAGCAGATGTGGCCAGGGCAATACACTGCAATGTCCCTACTGTGAGACGCCTAAGACAGCGCTAAGGAGACCGGAAGCACAGCTGATCGTCCTTACAGTGGCAGACCACGTGTAACAACAACTGCATAGGATCGGTACATCCGAATATCCAACCCGGGACAGGTACAGGATGGCAACAACAACCGCAAGAAGTGGCCTGTCTGATGCAGAACACGAGGAGGAGATGCACTGCTGTACTTAATGCAGCTGGTGGCCACACCAGATACTGAGGGCTACTTTTGATTTTGACGCCCCCTCTGTTCAGAGACACATTATTCCATTTCTGTTAGTCACATGTCTGTGAAAATTGTTCAGTTTATGTCTTAGTTGTTAAATATTTTAATGTTCATGCAAATATTTGCATATGTTAAGTTTGCTTAAAATATAAAAGCAGTTGAAAGTGACAGGACGTTTCTTTTTTTGCTGAGTATAGTATACCGTGCGGTCACTCAAGGCTATGGTGCCCTTGTAAATCTTACAATGACAACAAGCCATTATAACTGCCAGTATGGCATACATGATCTTTGTATATTTGACAGAATATAACCACCTGGGGCCCGTTTCAGGAAGGAGGTTTAACAAAGTCTGAGTCTAACCCTGAACTCTGGGTTGATTTACCCTGAGATGGGAAACTTTTTTTCGGTTCCAGAACAGCTGATTCCAGTTGGTTCAATCAACTCAGAGTAGGTTGACTCAGAGTAGGTTGACTCAGAGTAGGTTGACTCAGAGTTAAGCGCATGCAACACCACTATAAAAAGGCAGCATGAATGGAGCCATGATACGATTCCCCATGATAACAACCACAAACAAACTGGTCGGCGCACATACAGCAAGTTTGAAAATATATTTTGTTAAAAATTGCTGCAAGAGTAAATGCTTGAGTTCCAATATAGTGTATTAATTTCATATTTAATCATAAGTATTTTACTACTGTTGAAATGATATTGAACCTATAATCTATTTCATTTAGGTGCAGTCCTGCGGGCGAAAAAGGCCTAGTAATCCCATTCTGAGGCTGCAGTCCCATTAACAGAATTATAATTCATAATCTTTTATTTCAAAGGGTTTACATCATTCACCTGCAGTACTGTGGAACTCCTTTTTAATGGCTTGTACTGGTTTGTGTCCAGGGAACACTACAAAAATGTTTAAAAGCGTTGACTTTGCTATACAGTGGCTTTACTAATATGCTCCGCATCACCAATGTAAAGAAAACTGCAGTTTGCAAAAAAACGTAATGCGACACAAAGAATCTGCTGGGATGTAAGAGCATGTCCACGATGGGTGATGTTAGTGATATGAGGATGGATAAGGTTATGTAGGCTACATAACCGATAGACTGGGAAGAAAAATGATACCGCTCAAATAGGTAGGCTAGAAATGAAAATGCATCTATAGTCGAGGCCTCAATATCATCTCCCGACGTATGTTTAAATAGGGGTGCACCAATCCGATATTATGATCGGATATCGGCCCCGATATTGACAAAATAGCTGGATCGGGAAAAATTAACAGATCCACGGGCTGGTCCTGTTTTTTTCCTTTTCTTTTTCTCCATCGTGTGTCGCATGCTGGAAGAGTGGAGTTAAAGAGTCGGCTGTGTGGAGATATTTCACGTTTGCCACGCCAACTAGTTCATCGGCTGTTTGCTATGTCTGCAAAGTAAATGTTTCAAGGGGTGGTGGTAGTACTGAAAAATACAATACTAAATTTGAATACACAATTGTTTTTTTAATAACAAATGTGAATTCTCCATGTTTACAATGTTTGGTAATGGTTTGATACCATTTTGTTTCTACTGCTACATTTTATTTATTTAAATTTATTTTAAGAAGTTTGATTACTTTATTTGATTACAATTGGTTTTTAATTTACTACATCTATGTTATTTTGTCTTGGTTAGGAAAGTAATGTTTAGTTAGGAAAGTCTGGTACCTTTAGTCTCTTCTCCATGGTGGAAGAAAGGTATAAGGTGGAAGCTGTAAAGTTTATTATTAATTCAACAATGGTATCAGATCAGTATCGGGTATCGACAGATACACAAAGCCCAGGCATCGGTACTGAAAAAGTCGGATCGGTGCATCCTTGTGTTTAACTCCCTGCAAAGAACAGCTTCTTACTCAACAGATCGTCGACAAAAGGAAATGCCATGTTTTGAGGAAAGAAAAAAAAAAAAAAACGTTTTATAGTCTGCCTAATACAGTTAATAAACCAACCCTTTTTTTTTATTCATGCAGATAAACTGCACTAAAATGAGCCTGATACAGACTGAATGAGCTGTGTCAGAGGGAGGAGACTGAGAGAAACTTGAGGTTTATTGAAGAAAACCTGCTCCTGACCAGGTTAGGTTCACAGGCTGTTACCATAGTCTCTCTCTCTCTCTCTCTCTCTCTCTCTCTCTCTCTCTCTCTCTCTCTCTCTCTCTCTCTCTCTCTCTCTCTCTCTCTCTCTCTCTCTCTCTCTCTCTCTCTCTCTCTCTCTCTCTCTCTCTCTCTCTCTCTCTCTCTCTCTCTCTCTCTCTCTCTCTCTCTCTCATATATCAAACTCAGGGTTTTCACTAAACCTGCTTTCTGAAACGAGGCCCTTCTTCTAATGTCACTGTTATAACAATACATCAGTTATGGAAATAACGTTTGTGCGATGGCACCAGGTGCCATCGCACAAACGTTCTCTATTATTGAAGGCATTCACCAGAGTAACAGAACTTGGATATTCACTTGGGACACACACACACTTATGTCGTGTGTGTGTGTGTGTGTGTGTGTGTGTGTGTGTGTGTGTGTGTGTGTGTGTGTGTGTGTGTGTGTGTGTGTGTGTGTGTGTGTGTGGTACCTTGAGACTTGGTGACCAGCAAACAACAGCAGAGCCGTTAGGACATATAGGTAGAGTTTAACCAGTGCTGACGAGGCAGAGTCAGGAGCACCAAACTCAGGATGTAACCTGTAATCAATAGCAGACACATACAGACCACACACGCGCACACAACTGGTAAGAGACAATCAACAAAAACAGCACAAAGTAAAAAGTGGCAATACATGCATTACGAAGGCATCTCTGTTGATTTCCGTTTTCAACACAAAAGTGATATACTTAGCATGTGTATGACAGAAGTTTATTATGTAATTGCAGGGAGCTATTTTTGACAGCCAATAAAACAGTCACCGCTGCCAACAGGCTTATTGCACAACAGTCTACTTCCTAAAGCCCTGACCCCCAAACAACTCCTCAGTGCATAGCAACAGTTACTTTGGGTTTACTGCCTCTCTCCCCCTATTATTCTGCCTGTCCACCCAAAGCACTCATCAGCACATACCAAGCCTATTGGCTCATTAACAAACTGCAGCCAAGTCTATACACACACACACACACACACACACACACACACACACACACACACACACACACACACACACACACACACACACACACACACACACACACACACACACACACACACACACACACACACACACACACACACACACACACACACACACACACACACACACACACACACACACACACACACACACACACACACACACACACACACACACACACACACACACTTTAGCTAGGTTAAACCACAGTCTGACCATTATACTTTGTGGAGTCCACTTCACCCTGACATGACTTACCATCTTTCAGTGCTCCTGTGTCACTGAAAATACAAAAATACATCTGACTGGCTCCCTGTAAATGCAGATACCTTGTTTTATGTCTTTATAGCCGCTTTCCGACCAAGTAGTTACAGGAAGGTAGTTATAGGAAAAGTCCACTTCTAAAACAGATCTACTAACTATTCTCCCCCAATACTGTTTTTCCAATTGCATTCACACTGGCGAAGTGGCCATAGGGACTGGTAAGAGGGGTAATGAGTTATTCAAGCATGGCAACGGTCTTAATAGCGTTAAAATCAGAAAACAAATACACCAAAAAAGTATGAACTAAATACTAAATCTAGCCTCTGCCTGCTGCGCTGTGGACGTGTGTGTATGTGTGTGTGAGACGGCCGGCGAGCCGCAGGACATGCTTGTATCCAAAAAGACAGTTAACCACAGGTTCCCGTTAATCTTATGATGGACATGTGTTGTGATATTTAAACAAACGGACCGTCAACGGTGAAATCAAAGCCTCTTATTTACGAGACCAGCCTGAGAGACCTCCAGCTCACAGCGGGGTCTCTGAGCCAGTCATGGCCGAGCGACGAGCTAGCGGCCGGGGCAGGCGCCTGCTGGCTGTCGCCTCACTTCATGGAGCTTCTCAACTCCGAAAACTTTGAAGCAAATTGTCAATTCGGCATCAATTTTCGCAAGACTGCCTATATTCGAAATCTAAACAGTTAATTTCTCGCCTAAAACGTTGTCAGAAGTGAAATTAGTGATGAATAAGATGGCGCAAATTGTTAAAATTGTCCCGTTGTTGGTCTGTCTGTACCAGAAACCCGACCCTCGTTGACCTAGGTTCATATGCTGAAAAGGGAAAAGGCCCTGCCCTGAAGTAGGAGCTGAAAGAGTTACAGGAACTGCGGCAGGAGGGACTTAAAAATCCCCAAATTGGTCCAGTCGGAACACGAGAAAAAAAGGTTTCTAGGAATTTTATGTTCTGGGAACTGCAAAAATCCCTCCGGTCGGAAAGCGGCTTATGATTGGCTCTGTGGCAATCTGACTCAAGGGACTTTTCTGGGTAGTGTGTTCTGGGATGCTCTCAAAAGGAGGTTGCTAGAAGGGTGTGTCATTACTTGGACCACATGATTAACAGCAGCTGAGAAAGACTAACACTACACTTGTAAACATATTTGCTAAATCAACATTTAAGTGGCAATTAATTATCAGAAAACTGAACCATCCAGTTAGATCCAGAGACACAGCTAGGAAGAGCGTTTTCAATGCCACGTTTCACCGCACTTGGGGAATGTGTCCATCACTTCACTACCTTTACCACTGAGGTTATGTTTTTGCCAGCTTGTCGGTCTTCACTGTCAGCGAGTAAGTCAATCAGTTAAGGACTTTTGTCAAATTTAGTAGATGAATGTCACACAAGGAAGAACTGTGGTGAACCAAAAATGGGATGTCCACTATTACTATGTATATTGTGTATTTTAAGCAGTATCAACTGTACTGCTTAAAAGATGCAGACTTGATTATTTTAGAAATTAAATTTGACTAAAATGTAGGCAAATACTAGCCCCGCTATCACAGACACTGTTCAAATACCCAGCATTCAACTCCGGACAGTGGTGCCTCTGTTTTAAGTGGATGCTTTGGTTAGTGTATGTTGGTGGGAAGCCAGTGAGGGATCATGTCCTTGTTACTGCACTAGCAATTCTTTTTACTAGGTATCCAGGGGGAATGGTGTTAACTTCCACTTACATTATTCTCTCTAGCTTTTCACTGGCAGGTCAAAATTAACTTAAGTGCATGGGGAATTGGCCAACCAAACAGAGAAAAATAAGATAACTGTTCAGTGTTGATGAAGGTTGGCATTCTTAGAAAGCCTTTTTCTTCGCTATTTTTCTGTTTTCTTGCTCCAACTAAATCTTCTGCTTCCGTTTGGTAGTTTGAAACTAATTCTGACTGGCACCGCTAACACTGACAGAATGCCACTTGCCACAGAATGCAGGCAAGACCGCACAGATGAAGGAGGAAAACTGGTTTCTGGTATTTATCTTTTTTTAATTTTGTTTTACCAACAGATGAATCAGGTACTTTTGGTCAGACTCCACTTTGCCATTATGCCACACAATCCCTTTCCGACTGTCTTGTAATAACTACAAAGCAGAGCCTCGTGACTTAATGTCTACCATGTGTGACAATTCGAAAACTGTTGGGTACAGAGGGCTGACTTTGCTGAATGGTAAAACAACAACAACAAAAAAAAAAAAAAAAAGACAAGAAAGCATGCAAATCCAACCAAGAGAGGTTAACATTGTGACTGTTGGCTTTTGACCTACTGATAAAGCTAGCAAAACAGGAGCCACTAAAAGCCTAGTCAAATAGTCCACACAAAACTCTTACTACTTAAGTCAACTGATAACATTGTCAGGCCAATGGCTACAGCTCTTTATACATGTGTTACAGCATTTGTGTAATATGTTTGCTATACACTAATCCTCTAAGAAGTGTTAATACAGGAGGAATGTATTTGTAGCGGAACAGGCTTTGTGTGTGTGTGTGTGTGTGTGTGTGTGTGTGTGTGTGTGTGTGTGTGTGTGTGTGTGTGTGTGTGTGTGTGTGTGTGTGTGTGTGTGTGTGTGTGTGTGTGTGTGTGTGTGTGATACCAACACTGACCCACGTAGTGCAGGTAGAGTGCCAGGTATTTGTACTGGAACAGGGGGTTGTTGGAGAGACTGGAGCGCTGTATCTTCTGGAAGAAGGAGCTGACATCCCAGCGGTACAGGACATCCAGCAGCATGATGCTTGGAACACGCAGTCCCACATTGAGTACCGCCTCTACGCGGTCCTTCACAGCCATGGCCTCAGCGTAAACCTCTGATCGGCAGGCGGAACTGACCACTAAGACTGTATGTTAACAGTGGGTGTACTGCAGAGAAAGAGGGACATGCAAAAAACAGGAAAGCGTTACACAGAATGACAGCAAGAAATGAGGAGAAAGATGAAAGCTAACCAGCAGCAAAGGAGGACTGGGGTGGGGAGTGAAGAGAGGTCACGGGGAGGTAGAGAGAGATAGATTAAAGTGCAGAAGAAAACAGGAGAGATAAACATTCAAAAAACAGCTTTTTCCATCCACAAGCAAAAATGCATGTAAGACACACCAGCTGTTAACTATTCTGTGACCGTAAAGTATTTTTTGTCTAAATAGTAAAATTGTATTGTGGCTGGCAGTGAACATAAACTACCCAGAAACAGCCAACATTTCTCTGCATCTGACAGGTGGGTAGTGTTTCCTCTAGAATTTTTTTCAGGAGGAATCGGAGGAATACAGCGTCTCCTGCAGCGGAGAGGCAGAGGGAACGTCACCGCAGCGTTCGCTAAAGTTAGCTTCTTGTCTCATCTGGGGTCTGATAAACAGTAAATTCATCAAATTCAGTGTCCACAATGCTATTTTCCAATAAACTAGCTGTTATATTTCACGGGTGAGTGTGGATTTCATGTCACGGCTTTCGTCGCCGTTTGTCACTTTGCCTAAGTTTGAGTGACAAGTGTACTCGCCCTGTTTATTTGGTTGCCATGACTTCGCGAGTGATGACGTCCTGTCACTGTTCCAGTTGCTCACCCTAAAAAGGGGAGAGAGAGCGGATGACAGTTTGCTTGAGTTCAGTAGAGCAGACGGCTCTGCAGAGTCGTGTAATTACGACTTTTCATAAACAGCTGAAGGAGCAGCGGTGCGCCGCTGCTACATGTACATAGCGGCAACCCTGTTGTGCGTCTGCCCTGTTTCTGATACCGTGGTGGCAGAAATTTCAACATAGAGGAAACACTGGCTGGAAAAATAGTCTTTTATTCAATCTAAAGTCACAAAATGAAAAATTAGCACTGTGAAAGGTTTTGCCACAAACTCAAATGGCTTCTCTGCTGTATAAATAACCTCTTCAGACCTAATAACTGCGGCATCCCTTTCTCCTCCCAAACCCGTCCCTACAACCTATTATCAAAAAAGTATTAATTTCTTACACTGCACTATAACTTCTATTCTTGTATTGGTATATTTATTTTATGGCTGTTTTTAATTGCTCTTTAATGTTTTATGTAAAACACTTTAAATTGACTAATATATTACGATTTTACGATATCCAAAATCTAAGACGATATCTAGTCTCATATCACGACATCGATATAATATTGATATATTGCCCAGCCCTAGTGTGAAGTTTTGAAAAGTAAACCTCACTTGCGTCTGCTTAACCGGCATTACCGTGTCTCACTGTTATATCGCAAGAATCTAGTCACACCTCTATGATATACTGATTCACAAATATGTTTCAAGAAGTGATGTAATGGTGATAGTTACACCCATAAAAAAATAAATAAAAAATACATGATTAGGGAATACTCCCTCACCTAAACTGACACCAACCCACTCATGTCAGCTATGTCACTGTTAATTTAAGACTTAGTATTACGAATTGGTGCTGAAACCCAAATTATGATTTCAAGTATGCTGTAGAAATGATCACCTGTAACAAATTGCAAAAGTGCTGCCTTGCTCCTTCCCAACGTTTTTTGTGTTTGTGCAAGGTGGATCATTCAGGTGGGGCAGTCAACAAAACCAAAGACTACTGACATACATTTACAGATACAACTCAGTTGGTTTGTTGACTTCCTTCCCGCCATGTTCCTTGTCACTACCTGATGCGAGTAGAGTGCAGATGTGAGTTGCGCGTGCGTCACTTTGATTTCACGCAGATCTGTTTTGCTGTTAGCCACAGAATAATGAGATAGGTACATTACATAGCAGTAATTTATTATTTAGCATAAGGCATCACATTTTCAGGCATGATCCCTGATGTCAGTTCTAGATTAGAGGCTGAAGTAGCCAACAAGAACCTGCGAACGAGAGACTTCTGTAATGTCAATGCAATAAAAATGGACCTACATAACGAAGTTCGTTCACTGCTGGCTACAAGTTGGCAATCAAACACAACAAAGGTTGTCACTTAAATGGCTTTTTGAGCTAACGTTAGCAATCAAACAATCATAGATAGCTAAACGTTTTGCCGGATCCAGGTCCTTGGCATTATGCCGAAAACCGTAAATCTGAGCATGCGCAACTCACATCTGCACTCCACTCACATCGGGTAGTGGTATTACTCTCTGCTGCTCACTAAGGCATATAGGAAACACAATCCTGGGAAAACAGCTAGTAGGATGTAATTGCCAAGACTCCAGGATTGCCAAAACTTTGTTGCCATAGAAATAAAATGGAGTGAATTAATCCATTTTTTATTTTTATGGTTGTTCCAGAAGTGAGATTATATACACAGTACATTACACAAAGGCTTATTCAACCATAAATGATTTACATAGTCTGTTTAGTTCTGTTTGCTTTCACACACTAACCAACTGCACAAAACTTAACATGAGCACTGCACAAACAACTGTGATAATTAACTATGTGGGGAAAACTTTCAGGTGTTTATGCAGGTCTGACTCCAAGTCAGGCTTGATATATTAGGTACAATTGCAAAATCTGCTTATTCACGTATAAGGCTGGGTACCAAATTCAATACTTTTTAGACACCGACTCAATATTGCCAGTATCGAAAAATGCCTCGTCATTCAATACCCAATTTTAATACCTAAGGAGTAAATCTCATGAGCGTTAGTGAGCCAATAAGTATGCAGCATGCTTCTACTAAGATCTAATATTGCTGGGGAATGGCTGTCTGACGTTACACTTCTAGGATGCAGGAAAAACTCTACGAGACTGGGCTCACGTAGCACGAGCTGAAAAGTAAATAAAAAGATTTGTGCCATAATGTGTAATGTTTATTTCTTTTTGTTTTATAAAATTGTTATCGAAAAAAGTATCGTATTGGAACTGGTACCGAAGTCACGGTATTGGTATCAAAACATTTTGAACGATACCCAGCCGTATTTACTACAAGGAAAAAAAACGGCCGTAATTCAAAGCAGCTCCCGTTGGCATTTAAACAGACCTTTGCTGGTAATTCCGATCGGGTCGCTTTTTTGACAAAAAAAAACATGAAAGTTGAATTAATCTGAGCAGGCCTTCAGCCTGGAGCTGTTAATGCTGCACTTTAGACTGTGGAAAAGTTCTTAAAAATCTGAGCAGGTCTAAAAACTGAAATTGTTGATTCTTTACACTTTGGAAAAGTTATATATATTTTTTTTATATGAGCAGGCCTACAAGCTGGGTATTTTATTTCTTATTCTTTATTTCATATATAAATTTATTATATTTTCTTAAAAAGTGTTTAAAAAAAAAGTGTAAACCAATTGTTAAAAAAAGTTTATAGTAATAAACAACCTGCAGTTTAAGGTTTGCATTTCTTTCCCTTACTGTACTGAAAATGAACCGTGACTTTAAAAACGAAGTACGTACCGAACCGTGAATTTTGCGTACAGTTACACCCCTAATAATTCACACACACACACACACACACACACACACACACACACACACACACACAACCAGCCCCCCCCCCCCCCCCCCCCCCCCCCCCCGGTGCTCTGTGGCCTTGTGGTTCCACCCAGGGTTTCGGGATAAGTAACCCGTAGAGCATCTGGGATTTGTAAGGTGCCCTTACGTAAATCCGTATTCGGACAAACAGCTTTTTATGTTTGGGGGAATCAACATGTGGAATTCTTTACCTACTGAACTCAAACTGGATCCTGACTGGGATCATTTTAGGGGGCTTTCACACCTGCCTCATTTAGTTCAGTTGAATCTCACTTGAGTTAGTTTACCCCCTTGGTGTGGTTCGTTTGGGCAGGTGTGAATGTGGCAATCGCACTCGGGTGCGCAACAAAAGCGGACCAAACAAGCACACCAAGACCTCCTTGATGAGGTGGTCTCGGAACAAACTTTGGTGCAGTTTGTTTGTGGTGAGAAAGTGATCTGACCTCGAACGGCACTAACTGTGTACTCTGCAAGTCTGAGCTAAATGGCTCCTGTAGTCAGGTGTGCTTTGCAATCTGCAATGCAGCAGAACATGCAAACTGTGTAATCCTCTTTTATATTGCAGGAGTCATCAGCCAAGATAAACATAACTGTATTGCTTATTTTCATACAAAAGATAGCATTTCTATTTAACTTCCTTTCACCTACTAAATTACACTGCAGTTACTAGCCGAAACACTGCAATTGATGAATCCTGTACATACAATGCCTACATACCTTAGTGGGATTATAAGCGATTATAAGTGAACATTTGTGTGCAAATTAGTTTATCTGTCCCATTTATTGTCTCAATGTGCTCAACTTTAATTAGCACTGCTCCTGCCGAATAAAGGTTGTTTTTTTTGTCAAAAACACCAAAAAAAAAACAACCTTGATTTGTTTTTTTAAATGTTATTCTAATATAATGAAAATATAGGAACGTGCAGAATAGGTCGCTATTTAGGCTAAAGTCAGGGCAGGAAGGAAATAATGAATGAATAATTCCATTTAGTAAATCACAACATTCAACGTCGTGGTCTCTGGCGGTTCTAGTGGTACGCATCACTAAAGAAAAAACAACAGAGGATTTCTAGTCCCTGCTGAGTCAGCCAGCCAAATTGAGCTAACGTCAGCTTTGTAGTGATTGTTGGATTCCCCAAATTGAATAAATACAGCACATAAACACAAAGCTGCTTTTCTAGCTCAATTGTGTTGTAACTAAGATATCTGCTGAAAAACTAAAGAGATTTGTCAATGATAGATCATTAGCTACTATGCCTGCAAACTTCACCTGTAGGCTATTTTTAACATAGCGCAGTGTCACCGACTCACTGGCACAGCTTATGTTATCCAAACATAACAGTCGGGGATGGGAGGAAAACGTGCTCTGGTTTATTGGCATTTCTTTAAACCAATCACAATTGTCTTGGGCGGTGCTAAACACTGGAGAAAAGCTGCGGTGCCGCTGCAAAATAGGCTCGGAAGGAACTTGTTTTGGTGGAACATGTGTGCGTTTAAAAGTTGTTTTAGTCGTGCAACAGAAAACTCAGATTGGACAGATAGTCTAGCTAGCTGCCTGGATTTACCCTGCAGTAGGGCTGGGGCGGTATGTATTTTTTTAATATATATATTACCGCAACCCCCTTACAAGAGTAGCGTAAGTTAGAGCCTTAAGTGAATGACGTCAGTGCCCGTGTGGTCGCGCATAGAGTAGAGTGCCGCTGTGAGGAAAAGAGAAAGGAAAAAGAGATAGCAAAGATGATTTAGAGTGAGTTAAAAGGGAACAAGAAAACAACAAGCTAGAGTTTCTCAAGACACGTGGCTTTATCTATGGTCAGTACTGCCGGTAAAGTTTTATCGGGATAAAGTTATACACAGAAGGAAACTCTGCTAGCTGCTAGGCTAATGTGCAATGGTAAACACTGCAGCTGTAACTTAATGTGTCTACTTCAGCTGAGAACTGAGAAATATTTTTGCCTTTCCTAACGTATTACACGGTATGGAACATTGCACTCCCAAACTCGTGAAAGGTCGGATTTGCTCCATCTTTTGATGATACGTTTTGTTTAGAAAACCTTGAATCCATATAAGACACAATGTCATTAGACACAATCCGTGTCGTTAGAAACAATGAATCCATGTCATTAGACACAACGTGCAGGCCAAGGTTTGTTTTTTTGCGGTGATGACGGTGAAGAGCTCAGACCCGCAGTAGGCGACACGTGACCGCGGTATTGCGGTAACCGTCCCAGCCCTACCCTGCAGAGATCTAATCTGAGAAAAGGTTAACCATAGTCCTCACAAATCGACCAGAGTTTAAAATGCCAACACAAAGGAAGCCCAAAACAACGGATATCCGGCCTAAATGAGTGAAATCCAGCTGATTTTCCGGCGACAACGGGGCAATCCCAGAAGTGGAACGTCAAGGATATGGATTATATTTTAGTGATGAGGATGGTGCGCTATTATGTAGATTTAAGGCATGTTCTAAATCTCTAGTTGACCAATCAGATTGCCTGGTCAGATATAATTGTTGTATAACCAAAAATTCCAATAAATCCAGAGCATTGTATAATAAAACTAACTCATTCAATCCGATAAATGACTTTATATAAATTTGTTGGAGAGCTTCTGTGTATTCCACTGTGATTCGTGATTTTCATGAATACAAATGTTTAACAAAATAGTTTTTGATTTGACTTTGGAATGTTGAAATGGTTAAGTAATATCGTTGTGTGATGAACCTGGTGTGCTGCTATGCTGATTTATGCACGTTCTAAATGTCTAGTCTAGTTGACCAATCAGATTGCCTGGTCGGATCTACTTGTTGTTAACACGCGTTGTTTCACATCAGACTAAAGTTTGATCATTCTACCTCAACCTAATGTTGTGGCACTTAAAAGACAAGTTTCCAATCGCTTTATGATGCCTGGGACTACTCCAAAGTTGCCAATGCAGAGTTTCCATCCATTCATATTGCTGCATCCCGGGACAGGAGGACCTTGATAACTTACATAACTCTGACTTCACCACGACTACCATTGGCCAGAGAAGAGATCACTTCGCAGAATCCGAGTTTATATAACGCGACCGTCTACCACTGTATTTTTATCCTTCCTAAAGTAATCTAAAAACAGCTACAGGGCATGGTGTGGTTGGATTTGACCAAATGGTTGTGTTTATATCATGCCTCGCTTTACTGAAACATCGGCACTACAGACGTTATGGATGAGTAAGTGCTGCATAAATAGTGGTAACGTTACGCCATGAACTCTAGTAACCCCTCCGTCTCAACGGAAGAAAAAAAACTATTAACTAACGTTAACGCCGCAAACGACTGCATCACTTCGCTAACTAGACTGGTTTAGTATGTGGCAGTATAATATAGAAAGGTGAAGTAAATGAAGTGAAAGTGTGAAGGTGGTAATATAGCTTTGTACGTGCTGATGAGCTGCATCGAGCAGGCAGCAGGCACAGTGCCAATAATTCAAGCTAACATAGTCAGTTAGCATCGCCGTCAGTTAGCTAGCTAACGTTACTGTCAACAACAAAGCTCATTTCAACGCGAGAAAATATATAGCCTGGTTTTTACGCTACCACTTTAGATACACAGGGTCAACACACATTCACACAAAAGCAGATAACGTTAGTTAAAACATTTTGAAGATTTGCACAAACTGTTTTCCCAGTTAGCTTAGCAAGCAGACTGGTTGATCATGAGCTAACGTTAGCCCCAGGCCAGACTAATAAGAAAAAAGAGAGAACTTACATTTAGCTAAAGGACGATGTTCGCAATATTTACAGCTGTTTCGGGATGCTTTTCGGGTCGGATATCGACCATTTTAACTCGGCACCGCCTGAGTTAAAATGGTCCTCTCGATGGAAGAGCCTCACACTCAAAGGATGCGGTCGATCCGCTCGTCCAACCTAGCACAGCCATTACCCCCAAGTACCGAGAATGATGTACTGGGCATGCGCAACATAGTCTATCCCATTAAACCTTTTGGCCCCGTACTTGTTATTATAGACCCAACACTGGGAAGTAGAGATTGGACGGATGATACCGAAGCTTGTTTCACTTCTGTGAAGCGCATAGACTGCAAAATAAGGTTTAATACATTTTGAGTCTGGTCGGAGCATGTACCAGAGACGGTATAGAAGGATTTTTGCATAGAATCTTTAATTATACCAAAGAGCCTCTCTGTTTGTACTAAGGAATACCACGTGACTGATGGCGTCCGAAGCTTCAAACGTCACTGGTGCTGAAGCGCTTCTCAGTTTGACTGTTTTGATAGTTTGCTGCTAAAATATGTTACTATGCTAAAACTGAGAAATGTGGCAATGTAGCTACACTAAAGATATAATCGTAAATCATGAGAACATTTACACTTCATACCAAGTAAAATATAAAAAGACTAAGCTAATTTAATCATTCTCCAATCACATTGCGATTCATTTGAAATGTTACATAAATATCAACCATTAAGTCAAAACAAGTCTATGGTTAAAACTATTAAACTACACAAAAGCTAGGCTACATTAAGATTTTGTGGCATTAAAAATCTGTAGGCCTAGGCTTTTTGGATAATGCATTAATTAATCAATCAATTTACTGTAGCCTAACATATTTCAAAATACCATCCGCATTTAATGCAGCACTTATGATAAAAAGTATTACAGATTTAATAACATGCAGGCTTGTTGAACTTTTATTGCATTGCACATATAGGCCTATATCAGAACAGTAGCATTAACTGATCCCCTGGCGGCTTATGCCTCTCACTACAGCGTATGTTATGTTCCACCAGCACTGTTTCCTAACAACAGGTGGAAGTGGTAGGCCACTGTCAGTGACAAACAACAACAAGTAAAGTAAATTCATATAGGCCTATCCCTGCCGATGTAACCAAAGTTAATATTAGCCTTAGCTAACGTGTGGCTATTGTTAGCCTGGCCACTGAAGTTGACAATGTGGAAGTAAATAAAGGCTGTCTTGGTTCACACTGGTTTGGAGTACAGAGCCTATGTGTTTTTATTTTAATATCTGCATGAGTAGGCTATAGGCACAATTTATAACCCTCGGCTACACAAGGACAAAAGAGACACTTTGAAAATCGATTTGAGCAGCCAGACCGTCCAGACTGAGACCCATCTGTAGAAATCACTTCAATACCACCTCCAAGTAAATGGATGCCAAAAAACGTAGCCTACGTCTTAACAAGGCCTAAGTGCCCACACTGGTTTGACCAACAACAACAAATTTAAATCACTTTATTTCCCCAGGATTATAAACTCAGCATCACCTTGGTTGCTACATATTAAAACCAAACAATTAAAATAACAAATATTCACACTCACATGTCAATCAAGTGTATCCTTGCCCAGATTTAGTATTTATCAAGTTGAAAACAACAATTTATGTAAGAGATGCCTATAAAAGTTGGACTGGACTACATTTATATAGTGCCTTTCTACCTTAGGCCTACCTGACAAAGTGCTTTACACTTTGCCTCTCATTCACCCATTCACACAGTGTGTCTCTCCAAAGGGCTGAAACTGAAAACCCCTGAATTAACACTAGCTGTTGGTGCCCAACCAACATCTCTTACTGCCCCCCCATTCAAAGCAGTCTAGAACCGTGCCTGTATCCAGTAATTATTGCATTATCTGATTTCTGATATAATGATAGGCTAACGTTACAGGATCCATTGAGAAAGTGCAAACACAAGAACTTGTCTGTTTCACATTGTGATCAATGAGAGATAAAGTCAGAAGCATGCAATTAAAATAAGCCACACTTAATGTTGTTATACTCGTCCACAACTTTGTTTTCTTTCTTCCTTTATCTTTTCTTGTCTTTACTAGATTACATTTAAGGATGAAGTAAGTGGCAACTATATCAAACGATTGTATGTTAATCTATTGAAATATGGTCACTATGGTAACGAAGCTTTTTTTCTACGTCACTACCGGCAGGATTCGGGACGCCAGGAAGAACAGTGTGCGCCGCTCGATGAATGAAACTGAACGGGAAACTTAATTCATTCATTCATTCAACTTTCCGACGAAATTTGACAGTGTTTGTCTAGCATTACATGCTAGCTTGCTCTACCAAGTAAGGATGCCCAAACCGTATAGCTTAGTCAGCTAATGTTAGCTACTTGGCTCGTTACCTCGCGTGTTTACATTGTTGCTAGTCAGTGTTAGCCATTTAATGCTAAAAATATCAACACCAGGAACTGTCAACGTGTCTGCTCTGATTAGGTGGCATTTGGCCGTTGGGTATTGAATTAGCCAGCCAAAACTACACCTGCTTAACAAAAGTGATGTCATGTTTTGCTCGTTGTGTTTCACTATTAGCTACTTTGTATGTTTTGCTCAAGCTACAGCCAGTTACAGCGTGTCATCCTGACACTTCTCCTGTTATTTTGCCTATTCCCCTCTCTCTGCAAGGTGTACGTGTGTATGTTTGTTACTGTAGCTGGAAACATTTGCTTAAAAGTGTGCAGTCGTCTGTGCGAGTGCATACGTGACTCCAGCTGCAGCCAAGTGTGTTTATGTGTGTGAAGAGCCTGTGTGTGCCATGTCAGTATCAGTGATCATAAAGTGGGGAGGTCAGGAGTACTCCATCAGTTCTCTGTCTGAGGAGGACACAGTGATGGACCTGAAACAGTCCATTAAGACCTTGACTGGGGTGCTGCCAGAGAGACAGAAACTACTGGGACTCAAGGTCAAAGGTGAGAGGGCATCAGTGGTCACAAGTGCGTTGTAACGTGGTGGAGCTAGTGTAAATAATGCCATATGATACCCAAACCAAGGTGGACAAGATTTCAGGACTGTATTTCCCTTTGTGCCTTTGCATTATGGTTAACTGAAAAAAAAGATCTGATCAAATAAATCCACCCCTACATCTCCCCAGGCTTTGGCTATGTTAATCCACATTCATAACTAGCTGATGTTTTACTTGTACAAACATGTCCATTTCTCAGTCTGTTACCTGTCTGAGTGTCAATTTTCTTCACCTGTCTGTAGTATATACATTCTTTCTATTTTTTGTAATTGTCGTGAGGTTTGCAGCTAAATTGATCTCTCTAGTCCTGTTCTTTTTCTCTTTATTCCTGCCTCCAGGTAAACCTGCAGAGGATGAGGTGAAGCTGGGCTCTCTGAAGCTGAAGCCTAACACTAAGATCATGATGATGGGTACCAGAGAGGAGAGCCTGGTAAGTGGCAGGATGATAGAGAAGTCAACTGACTCCAAATGTATCTGGTTGGAACTCAGGAGTGCCTGAGTGTCACCAGCTAATTTGCAGTACAACCAGAACATGATATTTATTCAAAGAGTAACATTATACACATCTTAGTTGTTAATTAAGACTTTGGGTCACTAACTAGCTTTAATCAACTGGTCAATAAGTGGTTGGTTAAGTGATGATTTAGCTAGCTGTTGACTACAGTGTTGTTATTTTTGTCCAACTAGCTGATTGGCTTGTTTGCCTCTGACATCTAAGGTCTTACTTTTTGCTCATTTACTGTGTTGTGTTAAGTGTTCCCCTTGGCTGACTGGTAAACTTTAACTGTGCATGTGTTTCGTTTTGTTCAGGAAGAGGTTCTAGCCCCTCCCCCAGAGAACGATGACGTGGTCAATGATTTTGACATCGAGGAGGAGGTCATTGAAGTGGAGAACAGGTTATATATTTTGATGGGATTTGTATGTGTCTGTGGCTATACAGAGGCAAGATGAAATGTATAAGGGGGCATGAGCAAATCTATCCGCATGTGTCTGAGAAACAAATGTTCTATGTGTCTAGAGAAGAGAACCTGGCTAAGATCGCCCGCAGAGTGAAAGACTATAAGGTGGAGGAGATGAACCCTCCCAGAGAAGGCAAGGGTCTTCTGGTACTGGATGTGGACTATACACTGTTCGGTGAGTTACATTGACACCACCATTTTTCTCTTTAAGACTATGACTGGAAAACCCGTGACTTCATGGCTTATTAAATCATAGCATGCTAATAGTAAACACTGTGCGCTTTATCTAACTGTACATTACAAAACATTTACTTTAATACTGCATCTGAACTGTCTCTTCTCTTCATGTGTGCACATTCGTTGTATGTGTGTAATCTGAGCAATATTCACAGGGTTGACGCTTTTACGAACAAATAGAAAATGTTGACAGATTGATACTAGTGTTGTCATGATACTGGAATTCCTAACTTTGATACAGTACCTTGAAGAATATCGATATTCTATACCATTTTTGATACCACAGGGGGAAATTGACACAAAATTGAGGACACAACATTTTAGATTTGAATTAAAAGATACATTTAATAACCGACCGACCAGGTTTTCCCTAGGTTTCTGGAGGGCTTAGGTGCTTTGGTTGTGTGGACACATGCAGGTGGAAATATCACTTTTCTACTTTTTACTCGAGTTGACGACAACTGGAGTAAAGCCTTACCTTCACTTCACCTGGTTCACTGTCTCCTTGCCTTAGCCTCTCTGCTCTGCTGTCCGCTCTGTGTGAGCTGAGCCCTGTCCTCGGTCAAACACGCAGAGGAGAGGAACAGAAAAGCTAGTGCAGCCATAAATGACAGCAAAACGTGGCAAAGGATTGTCAGAATAGTTTTTATTTCTTTTAATTTGGGTAAGGCGCTGTGAAAAAACATTTAGGGGCTGCGCCTAAGTGTTACAATGGTAGGGACAACCCTAATGACTGTAGTAAATAATTATTAGTATTTCCAAACAGCACTCTTGCTGTTTTCAACCCAAACCAGTCGCAAAAGCTCTGCACTTGCCATCTTTAATGAGCTAACACCATAACAAAACCCGCAAATTATTATATTCAACCAGAGTGAATGAGACAAGTGACAAGATGACAGCACTCTATGTGAATCAGAGGAGACGGGGCCTTGTGGGCACTGCAGCGATGTGTGTCAACTCGCTGTTGGAGAGAAGAGAAAGTATCAGTAGTGCGGAAAATGAGTATTGAAAGCGTTTGAAAAATATATTTTTTTTGACAACACTAATTGACACAAAATCTGTATTTTGCTGACTCCTTTTGTAATGGTTACCAGTAGAACAGGACGCTTTGCAGAATATACAGGCACTGTTTGTCAGCCTATCAGTTGCTAGTTTAATCTACGACACTATGCATTGATGTGTTGTGTGTGTTTAGATCACAAGTCGTGTGCAGAAACGGGTCAGGAGCTGATGAGACCATACCTTCACGAGTTTCTGACATCAGCCTACGAGGACTATGACATTGTCATCTGGTGTATGTCTCCTATCTCTGCTTTTTTTTAACATCTACTAATTACAGTACATATCTTATGGGCATTGCTGGTACCCAGCAATCTCCACTTGTGGAACAAGCATCTTACACATGTGCTTTCTCTCCTTAGCTGCTACAAGTATGAAGTGGATTGATGCCAAAATGAAAGTAAGTATTCCACTTGTTTTCTTTTTGGTGTTGTTGCTCAAGCTAAATTAATGCTACCATTACTGTACTGTACCCTTTTCTGCCAAAAGGTGGCAGTGTTAATCAATGTAACCCACAGCATTTGGGTTCAAAGGGGAACAAAAGATAACAATACTGTGTGTGTGTGTGTGTGTGTGTGTGTGTGTGTGTGTGTGTGTGTGTGTGTGTGTGTGTGTGTGTGTGTGTGTGTGTGTGTGTGTGTGTGTGTGTGTGTGTGTGTGTGTGTGTGTGTGTGTGTGTGTGTGTGTGTGTGTGTGTGTGTGTGTGTGCCTCTGTGTTTGTTTGTGTGTGTGTAGGAGTTGGGAGTGACAGACAACCCTAACTACAAGATTACGTTCATGTTGGACAGTGCAGCAATGATCACGGTACATACCCCTAAGAGAGGGGTTGTGGAGGTTGGTACACACACAGTGGATCATAAATGAAGATATTGGCATGTTGTACATATTACTGATGTAAACAAATCTTTTTCAGCAGAAAAAGATTTGTAGTTGTTGTGTAGTGTGGTGTGGCTTTTTTTCCATTCGTTTACCTTTTTGATTATGGATTGTGTCTTTATTTGTGCTGTATCCAGGTGAAGCCCCTGGGTGTGATATGGGGGAAGTACGGAGAATTTTACAACAGGAAGAACACCATTATGTTTGACGACATTGGACGAAATTTCCTCATGAACCCACAGAATGGACTAAAGGTAGGCGGCCAGCATTATCGTCATTACTTCGACCCCACCTCTTCCTCATCATTATCAACATTATGCACAGCTTTTTCTGAATCCTATTGTGCGTGTGCGTATAGATCCGACCCTTCATGAAAGCCCATCTTAACAGAGAGAAGGACAGGGAGCTCTATAAACTGGCTCAGTACCTCAAAGAAATTGCCAAGCTTGATGACTTCAGTGGACTCAACCACAAACACTGGGAGAGGTAGGAACACATATGCCAAAAAGTAATAATTGCATAGTAGTAGTGACATAATGCATGGTTGTAGCACCTAAGAAGTCCCTTATACAACAAAATAATAAAGAAAAAACAAATATGCCAATATACCTAAATTACTTTCAAGAACACACACATACTTTGAATTAACTGTGTGTGTGTGTGTGTGTGTGTGTGTGTGTGTGTGTGTGTGTGTGTGTGTGTGTGTGTGTGTGTGTGTGTGTGTGTGTGTGTGTGTGTGTGTGTGTGTGTGTGTGTGTGTGTCTTTGTAGGTACCTATCTAAAAGGCAGCACCACTGAAGAGGGACTGCATCCTCTGCAAAGACTTGGGCTGGACGCTACCATCCCATTATCCAGTGTACACACACACACACACACACACACACACACACACACACAAACTTGGCTATTACAAGCCCTTTATTACAAATCTTACTACAAATCCTATACTAACCCTGCAGCCACCAACACTCAAAAGTTCTGAACTGAGATGGGCTTCCCAATTTATATCTTTGCATGTTCTCTCCCGAATCACACACAGTTCGCATTTATTAAAATAATAATGGCAGTTACCTAACGTCAGTTACCTGTGCGGTAATCGTAAAATACACCTGGCTTAAAAAACTACCCCTAGGTTTGAGGCCGCATGCCACGATCAACCATGAGCCACAAACATCTACAAACCTACTTCAGTCAGCTGTCTAGAATACATCTTGAAGCCCACGGCTAAACAGTACCTGAAAATATTTGAGATCTTTTAAACCTGCTTGGTCTTCTAGATGGGTGGGGTTTACAACATTTTCACATTATCGGTAGTGTGAAGTTGTTTGTCTTTTACTAAAAGGTAGACATACTTTGCTCTGACTATCATGCTATACCAAGCAAGTAAAAACAGATACAAATACAATTTCACCATGGTTAAGGTCAACAGGTGGTGTCCCCCACCCCTGTAGGAAGTTAAGATCTTACCTATTGCATATTCTGTAGAGACTGAGATTAACAAAAGCCAATATGCTTAATTTTACATGTATGAGAAAGACTGATTGATTGAAAATGATTAAATGTGAAATTCAACAGGAAAGAATAACTTCAACACATTTAACAAATATGGTTTGTCAAGTTAATTCTGCCCAAATTGTAGTGAAAAATGAAAGTGAAAAATTGGAATGGTCAAAGATACATCTAAATCCTTGAGCATCAAACTGATGCCTGCAACCGACACAATTCGACATATGCAATAATCCTCAGAGCTAATGTGACATTAAGAGCTGTTGAGATCAAGACTGGTTGAAAATACTTTCATCAAAACAATCAATGCCATGTGCATGTTTTGATGGAAAATGTCTTGTATGCGGGGGTCACTAGACACAGTCCTGTGGGTTGGAGGAGGCTGTACATACTGTAGGCACACAAACAGTCAGGTTCCCCGGGGGGATGGGTGTGTGTGCATATTTGCCCAGAAATGTATGTGTTACGTGACAGCTTTGTTGCTGGAAGCACTCAGATACACGCAAAGGAGCGGTTACATTTTTTTTTTTTTTTTTTTAATGTAGAATTAAGTAGTATATGTTTTGTTTAGAGCTTTTACTGAACAATTTAGGGAAAATGATGGGATTGCAAGAAACTGACATCACAAAATGTGCATTTTCCATTTTGTTTTTTTTGTAGCTGCTTTATTAATGAAATGAATGTGTCTGCACTTATTGTCAATGTTGATTTTAAGTTATGGATGAAGAAGGGGATGTATCGGGGGAAGGTGTGTCCCACCCTCCCACTTGAACTATGATCAAGTAGCACCTGAAGCTCATGGAAACATCAGGAATGTGATTTTTTTTTTTTTCAAATGTCAAGTTTACAGCTCTTTTGGACATTCAAGTCCTTCCCATTTCATTTCTTGAGATGGTTTCTTGATCTGCTTTTTTTGTTTTCCTCATCACATCCCTGACATCCTGGCTGTAAATATGACAATAAACTTTTTTTTGTATCTAAATTGCCTGTTCATTGTTCCTTAAGTCTTGTAAAATGTGTAGTCACCGAATATTGACATAGTTTACAAAAATGACCAATACATTTGAGATGCAAAAATTGCAGTATTTGTAATGTTTAAATGTATTATTAAATGTTAGGAAACATTTTAGCAACAATTCTGAAAGGATAGTTGCAAAGGGCATAAAGGAATGAGTACTTTATTTCAATCATATTACAAATAATAGTCTTAACATTATACTGTAGTTCCATAGAGACAACTTAAATAAGTGATCAATAAATACTGTACAGGTATACTTTCACTCCCAAAGCACAGCACCACTTTTGTGCATTGCTTTTAAAAAACGGGAGTTAGAAAAATGTTTTCTTGCATCCTGGTGTTCTTCCATCGTCTATGGCTACAGTCCAGTGACAGAAGCTAGCAGACCTGTGTATGTTTATCCACTCTGGAGAAAGTATGGAATGAAACAGTATGGATCAGATCAATCTTGGTGGCATGACTTGGTATTATTTGGATCAAATCATAAACTAACCCAAAGTATGTCTTTGGTAGCAAACCTAGTGAAAGCAGTTCTTACTCCCAATGGTCCAAGTAATATACTTACGTGCAGTGGCTCCAGTGGCTAAATGGCCCGTTGGTGAATTTGTCTTGAGCTCGCACACAGAAAACATACTTATTGGGTTTGATGTTGACCTTATATGTCGTTTTCTCAATGGTGACATTCTGCACAAGAGAAGAGGCGGAACATTAAAGACAAAGAAATGTGGTTTAACTGGAATTCAGCGTAAGCATTTTTACACTAAGTGTAACTTGAATCTTATCTATATCATGCTTGTATTGATTACCATTATTTCATTTGTACTGTGACAGGGAAATCCCTTTTGGACCACCTTGACCTGGAACTGCAGACCAAAGTAGGTGCAGGGCTTATCCCAGGATTCAGGGTAGTTCCAGCTGAACTCCTTCTCATCAGTGATGCGCAGGTTTGGGAGTTTTGCTGGCCTCACTAAATAGGGGGGGAATGAGGTGGAGAAGGGTGAAAGGGTGGGGGAAACAGTACAGTGATGTTGATGTGGCAGGATTGTAACAGTAGGCAAGACAGAAGGGAATTAGGGGCGAATGAATGGAAATGAGGCCACATTACACTACTACCAATAACACAGACATTAACATACAATCACTTACCAATCTCTCTCAGGTAGTAAGTCTTTATGTAGGCCTCGAGACGAGAGTCGCTATGTATGTAGATGGTGAAGGAGATACGGTGCTGTTCCTCTTTGTATGGGCAGTTGGCATCCTTGCAGTGAATTCCTGATCCATCAGCATCCAGCTCACATGGAATTGTTTCTGAATTACTAGATTGAAAACAAAGTGGTTGTTAAAATAATATCCGGACCAGGATTCGTGAGCTACATCTGAGTACATTAAATGAGTAGGAGGAGCATTGTGTCAGCAAGTGATATTTTGTCCTCACCGTTCTGCCTTCACCAGGAGCACAGCAGCGTTGGATCTGGTAGGTGATCTTCTCCAGGTGCAGTGGAAGGAGCCGTTATAGTTGGGGGCTGAACAGTAGATGTGACCTGGACCAAGAGGAACAGAAACACTGTTAGCACTCTGAGGCTCTCCCTTTCTTTGTGTTTAATGCTGTTGTGAACAATGTATCTCTTACTTTCTTATGAAGGTCCCAGCATTTAAACATTAATAAATCATTGTAAGATTAATTAATAAAATTACTGAACAAGCCAGACAACTGATCTGACAATTGTCTGCTTCAGCCTCTTCACTATATTTCCCATTTTGTTCCATCAAATCAGGCACAACAAAGGTTTTTATCTGGAAAATCTGAAAGATTACATATCAAAGTATAACGATGAATTCAACAAAGACCCTGTGCCATCTTACATGTTTTGCTTTCTTTCTATTATTATTGTTTCCTTTCTTGCAATCATTGTGTTGTCTCGTTCCTTTTCCACTTTTCCTGTCCACTTGCGTCCCATCATTACCCTACCTCTGCTCCTGTTCCTGCTGCTTATATCCAGTTTCTTTTGACATGTGCCCCATCGTTCATCTAATCTTTTGAATGTTGTTGGCTTTCAGGGAACAGCCTCTGTCTATTTCATCTTATCTCCCTCTCCCAGCATCTTTCTCATCTCAACTCTTCAGTGACATCTACTGTATCCTATGTCTCCTCAAGTGAAATACCTCTCGCCAGGTCCAACTACACAACAAATCTTTATCTTTCTCTGTTTGTCTTTTCTCTCAATGTGTGTGTGCCTGCTTTGTTCTTCTCCTCCCTCACTGCCTCCATCTGTCTTATCTTACCCTCTTCAGGGAATTCTTCCAGAATGACAGTCCTGTTGTCTGGATCTAGTTGGATCAGGATAACAGTGTGGTTGAGGTATTCTCCGTCTGGACCGAGGTGACAAGTGTAGTTTCCTCCATTCATCTCCTCCACCAGGACCTTGACCTGGTTCCCCTGCAGAGCTGGTTCAATCTCCTCGCCTGAGACAAGGACGTAGATCAATGTAAAAATGATGCTTTAAAATGTCATAAAATCACTGAGAAAAATTGCCATCTGACTGAAGAGAAGTTTATCATTATCATATTGTATTGTATCGTATTGCATCGTATTGTACATAGCATATTGGCACAGGCACTAATAGAAGTACTGTATTACTAGTAGTTATAGTAGTAACAGTTAAGTTGTATTACCGTTTTTCTTCCAAACCACAGGCTGGTTTTGATAAGCTTCTCCGCAGGTCAGAGGAACATACACACGGCTACCCAGACCATAGGGCACTCTCAGGACCAGAACTAGATAATTAAAGACAAGAAACACACACACACACAGACTGACTTGAATCAACATTTTCTATATGTGGGGCAAAGAGACAAATGGAGAGGAAGAGGGATATTTAGTAGTGAAAGGAGGAGTTACCAACCATTATCCATTAGAATCTCTATGTTTTCTTGGTTGCTGTCAGAGCTGGCATAGCACAATCCAGCATACAGGACTATAAGGAACAATGCACGCATCTGGAAGAAAGGGCATTAAGTTAATATAGTACAGGGACTGGAACCAAACTTGTATAATTGATTTATAAACAGGCATTCATTTAATTATCCTATAGGGATAAGACTCTTAAATGTGGTGAACAATCTGTTAAATTCTTTCAATGAAATTCTAACTTCAAAAAGAGTCTGGGACTAATGTTATAAACAGGTGTTAACCTCAATATATTAGAATAAATATATACTTAATAAAGTGCTGGAGAAAAACAAACAAACAGGAGAGATAACAGAAAATGAGTGGAGTAGATCTTACCTTGACAACCGGACTTGAATTTCACAACTGCAAGCTGATCTGATAAGGTTGCTCCAGAGGTGAAGTGGTGGTATTGTGAGTATGTGCATGCTGTATATATATGAGAGGTTCAGAATTTCCCAGTAGAGGAACCAAATCGGTGTGTGTGTGTGTGTGTGTGTGTGTGTGTGTGTTTGTGTGTGTAAAGACTACAAGGGTAGATGACATGAGATCATGATCTATCCATCGGTTGGAAACACCAAAGGACAATTTTTATTAATTAAGAAGCAAAGGCACAGCTCAACATTATTTCTTCACCCATCTAACTCTTCAGTTTCATAGTTTGTTATGCCTGATTTACTCAGTTTTGAGGAAAATGACAAAAGCCGAGGACAAAAGTACAATTCATTATATACAAGTATATTCCATTGTGAGAATTGTGTGCATGATTTTGCAGCCACACTGGCCATTGTGGAGGTATTGTGAAGTCAGGGATAACAAATGAGACAGAAACCTTTGGGAAGGGGAACTAGAAAAGCACAAGTGTTTGCACATGACAGTGTGTGATGGTGTATCAATACAACTCAATAGGTACCTTGGAAAATGGTCATGAGAGTTCTCAGGAACAAGAACAAGAAAACAAAAGTGACACCTCTTTGGAAGTAGAAAAGAGAATAGTCACTGGGATGAAATACAAATGTATTAGTGAAAAGTCACATGTTTGTTAACAAAATGTTCTTTGACCATGTAGAAAAAAAACAATGTGTAAATATCTCATTTTGGAAGTTACCTGTACAGAGTGATTGATGGAGGACTTTCCATTATTCATTCTGCTCCCATTTTAACCACTAACATTTAACTGTGCCAGTGTAGGTATATCTGTAATGATAACCAGCAGACCATTTCCTATAAGTACACCTCTAACTTAATTATAGTTATAGAGGTTTCTTTTTTCCCCCAACATTGCTGTGCATTTATAAAAAAAAAAAGTAATAGATGACTATTGCTCGGGGTTGGTGTGCTATTGTTTTGGTTTCAAACAGAAGCAGGGGCGATTCTAGGACCAGACCTTTAGGGGGACACAGCCCCTAATGAGAATGTGACATGGATACAGTGCCTTGCAAAAGTGTTAACCCCCCCCCTTAATTTCATTAGCCAATAATCTCTGAGCTAGCTACTGAACAACAACGTCAGCTTATGTTTTTGTGACACTATTAACACAATGATGGAACTAAATCTGACACTTTATAAGTCACAGTAATAATGACCAATTTGAAAATTTGACACAATGTTCTAACATTATCAATTTTAGTTGCTTACATTTCAATTTGGGTTCTAATCTGCACCATGAAATTACTAACTTCATAACCCTAACCCTCACAACCGCACTCCTGCTCTCCCTCTGACAGATTAGATAGAGAATCAGCCAAAGGCGGGAGTCTGGCACAACCACCTCCGATTGGCCAACACTACGTTTCTGTTAATCTTTTCCTTGACTGGGTTTCAGGTGCGTTGCATCAGCGACAGCGACACAGGATATTAAACCTGTTTCAAGCCCTTAGAACCTGTAATTGTTTGTCTTCTGTCACTAACAGGCTTGAGACCCCCTAAAAGGGTCTAAAATCGCCAGTGAACAGAAGTATAGAATGTTGCTCAGAAAGAAAACTACAAACTTTACGTCAATGAAAAAAATAATTTCAACAATTAAAAATGAAATGATTATATTATTCACGCGATACCATCTGTCATACTTAAAAGTAACAGATTTCCGCTGGTGTGCACGTCTCAAAACAGAGAAAATGAAATTTTGAGACCGCAACCTCGATTAGGTGTGATGTACAAAGGTAGCCTATTTCCCCCCCAAAAAGCCACAATTATAAGGATTTGATTTGTCACACTGACCATGTTGTATCCACTTCCCTTCTGCCAGATACTCATGTACAGTGTAATCTTTCACTTTTAATAGCATGAAAGTGGGTCATTAACTCTCCTTCTTCCTCTACATTAATTCTCAAACGTTCACATGACTGATGGCAGATAGCTTGCTGGCAAAGGTTAGTTCCTTCCTCATTCCATCACTGGCTGAATGACATTTGTGATTTTGTTCTCAAGCTGGGAATGCCAGTTGATTGCACGTCTTTCAAACACAATGCTTACAGTGGCTTCTTCTTTCTGGACGGCCTCTTTGCATCATAATGTTTTTTTCAAGGAATTTTCCATGTTCTGTCTGGCTGGAATAATTAGATTTTTTTTTAAAAAGGAAGTTGGAATAAGGAAAGGAGGAAATCAAAGGAAATGGAAAGCAGATCTGTTAAGTATCAATGCTGTTTAAAAAAAGAGCCCGACCTCTAAATCAGCTATGCCAATATTAACGTCCAATATTAGCCATTAGCCATATCATTGATTTATCGATATTGGCATGTATGTCGGCCAATATATCGATTATGGATTTTCAAAGGAATAGTTTCACATTAGCTTAGCTTAGCATAAAGACTGGAAGCAGGGGGAAACAAAATCAACCTACACCAGCACCTTTAAAGCCAACTGTTATGTGTTGGAAACCTGTCTTGGCCAGGCCAGTGAGGCCTGAAGTTTCCCCTTGTCGTCGGTTGACCACTAGTAATATTTCCAGCACAACTCTCCCCATAAAACCACAACTTTTAACCTTTTAACATTTTGTTTTGTGTAAGAATTTTACAAACAAGATTTAACATGTTAATTAGTGAGTGATAGAGGTGCTGTTAGGCTTATCTTTATACCTTTAGACAGAGAAAGGCTTCCTGATTCCAGTATTTATGCTAAGCTAAGCTATCTGGCTGCTGACTACAGCTTAATTTACTGTACAGTCATGAGTGGTGTAGATCTCCTCATATAACACAGCAAGAAAGCGAATAACTATTTCCCATAATGTAAAACTATTCCTTTTATTTCTAAAATATTGATATCAGCCTAAAAAATCCAGTACTGGGCTCTAGTTAGAGAAACACTCTTTGTAACTTCTGATCTGTGGTTTGAACCTGCCCACAATATTGATAGGAATTATAGCCTAAACTACAATGATGCTTGATATGATTATTAGGCATACACTGACATTGAAAGACTGCAAGAGAACGTAAATCAGCACTTTTATTGCAACATACTGCAATAATTTGTCCCACCCCTACATCCAAAACATGAAACTATTCAAGGCAAATAATTAGACAGAGAACAAGTAATAGAAACAATGATCAATTTTAATTAAAAACATTCTATTTTTAATTATAATATGTAACTGTGTTTCTGATATTCCATTCCTTTTGCCATGTGTGGTTGTGTCTTGATCATATATGAACACACACACACACACACACACACACACACACACACACACACACACACACACACACACACACACACACACACACACACACACACACACACACACACACACACACACACACACACACACACACACACACACACACACACACACTTTGATTGCTCTGAGAAGCAGAGTGAAATAAAGCATCTAATCCAGCAGCAGCTTGGTGACACATCCTCATGCCCCGTAACTGCAACCTCTTGACAAGAAGGACATCCATTTTTCTAACCTTTCCTTACAGCGATAGCATACTGACTTATTCCCCAAGTGAGGAAGTGTTCTTGATTTGACTCACATATAATTAAGAATAACTGTAATGATTGTTAAACTATCTTTATTCCTTTCTTCCTGAACAGTCCGTGTTGAATTGTATTGTGATGAAAATGTATGTATAAATGTATGTATAACCCTGTAGCCTTATAAACAGAATTCTCCTGACCAAGTTTTGCCAGAGAGCAGGACTTCAATGGAAACATTCAAACATCAGTGTTGCTAAGAAAACCCTTATGCCATCTGACAGTTATCTTTTTGTTGTTTGGTTTCCATAGGAACAGTTAAAAAGACTTCAAAAAAGGTCAAAATTTCAACTTGTAAAACCATAAGGAAGAGTCTTTTCTCATTTAAAGAGTCCTTTTGTTCTGGGAGACAGCCAACCTCTGTCCAAAAACAAAGAGAGGAGAAGAGAAAAAATCTAAAAGAGAAAAGTCAGAATCAACTTCACTCTCTCTTTCTCCTTTGTTATCCTCCCTCTCCTCCAGCCCACCAGTATGCCCACCTCCAGGCTGCCGGGTTGGGTTAATTCTCCACCGGTGTAGGCTCTTGCGGCAGTGCTGCCACTGGCCCAGAGGCTTCTGGTGTGTGTCCTGGTGTTGACGCCGGCTCTGGCTGTGGCGGCTGGCTGAGGATAACCTGCACTACATAGTCCCTGGAGATGTTGAGTTGGTCCAAGCGCAGCCTGTCTGTCAGTGGCCGACCTGAGAAAAACCAGCGTTGGGTTGCGGCAGGCACGCCCTCCTGACTATGTAGACGGCGCTTCATCATGCCCACTGTGTCCGTGGAACGGACCGCCAGCCGGAGGTCGCGACCCGTGGAGAGCCGGAGCCGAAGCTGGCACTCCCCCCCTGAGCCGGCGTCGCTGGCACTGCCTGTGGACGGGTCTGCGGCCCCGGAGTCTGGATCGGAACCATCAGGCTCGTCAGAGCGCTCTTCAATCATGTTGACGGGAGGAGAGAGGCAGTAGACTGGCAGCTGGTATCGATTCCCCAATTCATCATAACATTCAGTCAGAGCTCCTGGAAGAATAGAAAAATGTGTCAACACTTTTATATAAATGAAAGAAGTGGCAGGAGTGCTTCTGGTATCCCTTAACCACCGGTGCTCATGGAAGGGAATGCAATTCACAAAAAGGAAGACGAATTATGCCCAAAAAAAAGTCATAACAAATTAATTCCAGGCACTCAAGGTTGGTTACAAAAAGTGATAAAATAATAAATAGGGCAAGACATTAAAAATACACCAACGCGTGTCGGCTTGAGCCTTCCTCAGGGTGTAGTGTACCAACCTTGAGTGCCTGGACTTGATTTTTTATGACTTTTTGGTCATAATTCTTCTTCCTTTTTTTCTTATATAAATGCTGAATGATTTCCTCTTATTTTTTTGAACTTAGGTTTGTTTTAACAGTTTTGACCATCATTCATTTAGTTACGATAACATTATAACCTTTTGCCTACGTGAGGATTTACGTGAAGTCTATTTTAACCCATTAATGTAAAACCACACATTTCAAACTAAGAAGTAAAGTGAAAAATTGCCAGGTTACTTCAGATTTGAACTTGCTGTAATGATCTTTTGTACTTACCACAGTTCTATGCACACTTTCTATTTGTGGTGTGTGAAATTATAGGAATCACATATACATACTAGAAGCTATAAACCATCATCTGCAGCAGGTTACAGCTTACTGTAACCCACATACCAATGCTAACAAACTATGTGCATGCATAGTTATATTTAGAACACTAGGTAAATGTTTAACTGGAAAGTTCAAATACAAATCAATAAATAACTAAAGTGAACATTTCAGGTAAACCCTCAACTTTTCGCTGACTTTTTCATTTTCAAATGAATGGTCTGGATAAGTTCTGCTTTTAGGTGCCTTGCTTTGCCTGAGCTTGACAACTTTTTGGCACATTTATGTTGCATTTTAATCAGTGTTCTTTTGTATATTTTCATTATTGTGTTCATAAACTGAAGGTCAAACACTCACATCATTTTTCCATCTAACAAAGCCAAAACCTGACCTAAAATTCACATTTCGCTGTAGTAAGATGAAATGAAAAAAAATAGTTAGAGTCAATAGAAGCCAAAGACAAAAAAAGATAAGTGAAAGCAGGAGAAAAGGGTAATGCGTCTGTTGGAGTACTTTAAAATACATGAGGTCATCGTTGACCAACTGTGATTCAGACACAGAGTAAAGAGCTGGTGGAGAGAGCGGGAAATAAGATGCAGCGAAGAGATCATAGCATTCCACATACAGAAAGAGTGGTATTCATAGGGGGGAACCCCAAGGGTCATCGAGGGGATTTCATGTCTCCGCAGTACAATAGTGTGTCACCGCTTTTCACAAGTCAGTCATTTTATTGTGGTAATGGGTGTTTTGATTGCAAAGTTTGCTTGCCTTAGTTGTTTTACCCTTAAAGTCCCAGTGATACGGAAGTTGGAGCTTGTTCAGCTTCTCTACTGTGACGTATTTCCTAGTGAAACAGAATATTTGATTTGCTGAAAATCAAATCCTTCCCATTTTAATTGGACCGCTAAAAAGTGGGCGGGCTTACAGTTTAACGAAGTATGGAGCTACCATGGGGAGCTACTGAGGACTGTTGGCAATGGCTCCACACACACTTCCCTCACCCGAGGAGGATGAAAGATGAAAGGGAAACTTTGCTGATTTTCAATCGGCTCTGTCACTGCAGTGCTGGCAGTACATGCAGATGAATGTGCCTGACCTCCTTCCATGACGCCTTGTCACCAGCAGTTTATCTGCAAGCAACGTGTAGCATGCCAGTGCTGAAATAACACAGCCGGTAAAAATTGCCAAAGTTTCCCAACAGCCTGTGACTGGTATTGTTTTCACCTTGCGAGTCGGTCTGTGTGTTAGCTAGCTAATGAGTCTGCAGTATGGCTGTAGCTCTGTGCTGATGCAGATTGGTCGACAGGTGAACGTCATAACATTTTGGTGGAAATTGGTTATTACCTGCTTACGTAAGCACACATGCTTTTTTCTGTTTTACAGGAAGAAAACATTATTGTATTTTGATCAATTTTCATATAAAAATGCTAAGAAATAAATGTGCCCTTTAAAAAAGATTTTTTTTATTTTATCTTGACTTTAAGTGTAAAACACAATTATGAGTAAAATTCCCAAAACAGTCAATTCTTGCCCATCGTTTTGTCTTTTCAATGGTTTTGAAAAAGATGGTTGGTGCCCTTCAGGGTCTCAACATTAGAACCAAAAAAAAATCTAAGACCAGGGTGAAAACTTTCCCTACAAAAGCAAGAAGCCATCTCAAAAGGGTTTTTTGTAAATATTTAAAAAAGGTCACTGCACTGCTCGTGTTGTTTTATGACTTAAATTGAGGCACAAGCCACTTAAGAGAGACAATGAGTTTCTCTTTAAGGGAGACTGAGATGAATCATCAGAAGCCCACAGGATGTTGTTCTCTGCGCTCTATGTAGACTGCTGTGGTCAAGGTGAGGACGTAAGCCAATGCTACGCCTCAGGACATGGTCTACCAGAGAGAGAGAGAGAGCGAGAGAGAGAGAGAGAGAGAGAGAGAGAGAGAGAGAGAGAGAGAGAGAGAGAGAGAGAGAGAGAGAGAGAGAGAGAGAGAGAGAAATAAAGAGAGTGCTTCACTTAATTTGTTTCTAAAACTGAAATGTGTAGTAATGTGGATAACAAGTGTGCAGCACCTATACAGTACAATAACCCAATACCAACATCGGTCCTGCCTTCCTTATTGTGAAAAAAAAAAAACAACCTATGTAGGCAAACTCTTTCCGCTTATGCAACCAAATCATTTGCTGGCATACCAACATTGTGACCCAATTAGTAAGCATGTTTTTAAAAAGGTATTAAAGATTTCCACTCGTCAGTAACATAACTGAAATATTAACATGTGCAAATAAATCCAAGGATTCAGATTCACCAGCTTCTAATGAGCTGTCTGTCTGGCTTTAGATATTTCAGCACACCCAACTCCATTCAGGTGTGTCATTTGTTCTTTAGACCATGTTTCATAACAAATGTATTTAAGTTCTATTGAAATCATATTTAGTCATCCTTTTTTATGTAGTCAAAAATAATGTCATGCTTTTTTTTTTTTTTTTTTTTAATATATATATGTATTGTTAGTTTTTCAGTATTAAAAAGTTGGACTTTAAAAAGGTGCCCTGCCACACAAAACCGTTTTTACTTGTATTTTTTGAAATATGTTAGGTCCATATGTGTTTGTGTTATGTTGTGAATGTGAAAATAAACTGCTACCTCCTCTGTCAGCTCTAGCCACTGAAAAGAAATAAGCGGAGAAATCAGGCCAATTACGCTGGTCAGTCTGACATCATGTTGCCTGAGCTCATTACTATTCATGAGCTCGCCCAGTTGCGCTGAGTAAAGGATGCTGATAGCTAGGCTCTCATTGGCTAGCTGTTAGCCAATCAGAGTCAAGCAGCTTAGCTCGTTAAATATGAATGAGAACTGGCACAAATTGAGCTGAGTCTTCCTGCAGGCTTTCTATACCACGCTAGAATGGCTTGAAACAAGGTAACCAAGGCATTTTTTCCACAAAAAAAATGTTAAAGAGTCCATGGTAGAACTTCAAACATTACCACAAAGTAATGAAATACGTGTGGCAGGGCACCTTTAAATTCATTTCATGCAACAGTGAGATAGCAGCAGAGACAGCTAAATATATGGAAGCTGTCATCGTAGCCAATGTCAGAAAAGGCTAATACAAGATAAATGTTACACATGGTTCAGTGACATTCTATAAATATGATATGGATATGAATCTCTGTCTGTATATCTCACTTGCTTTTTTCTACTACACTTGGCTCCACCTTAAGTGTTTATCCTTCAGCTGCAGAATGCTAATGGATCCCAGATGGTGCTAATGCCTTTGGTTGCAGGATTTCATCAAACAACAAGAGGTTAGGTTGAAAAACATGCTTTGTTGCTGCAGTGCTGTTTTGCATGCCCCCCTAAATAGTAGCTAGCTTGACTGGTTATTAGGGGTGAGAGTCACCAGAGGCCTCACGATACAATATTATCACGATACGATTTAATTGCAATTTTAAACAGTTTTTCCAACTTCAAATTTTTCCCAATTTCAAATTATGTATCTGAAAAGAAACTTCGTCAACATCTGTTTTATCTAAAAAGAGAAATTTCTCAGTTTGTTCATCTCACTTTAATTTTAATGCTGCAAAATGGGATTGTCAAGCAGACAAACTGACCAACACATATATAATAATAGATCGATACTTGTATATATTGATACAGTATTGCCATGGAAAATATCACGATACTATGCTGTATTGATTCCCCCCACCCTTACTGGTTATGGCTGAAAACAAAGGGATATAATGATGTGAATCAGTGAACATGACATTTTCATTTGTTGCAGGCTGGATAAAATTCAGCAAGTTGACCAACAGCTGATGCAAATGGTTCCCATTTCTGCTTCACAGAGTCACTTTTGAAGTTGGTCTCTAATCTAATTATATGCAATGAAAAAGGAGCCCATTAACTAATGCATCTCCAATGAGTGAAAAGTCTCCATTATGAATGCAGTGGGAGTTTTAATAAACCTTAAATACTCTGTTCCATTTCCTGAATGGCAACAACAAAGTCTGCCCTGTATGTTTTAGTACAGTAATGGAGATAATTTTAAGCTTTTAAAAGAATATGGAGGATCACTTACTGCTTATCACTTAGTCCAACAACATGTTTCACCATGCTAGCAGCATGGCAGCAACTACTGAATAGATTTTCATGAAACTTTATTTACAGACCTTCATGGTCCCCAGAGGATGAATCCTACTGACTTTGGTGATAGCCTGACGTTTCCTGCCACCACAAGTACACCACGTGTTGTTTTGGAGTGAAATGTCTCAATTATTGAATGGACTGCCATGGAATTTGGAAACTGCATACATTCATGTACTCCTCAGGATGAATTGTAATCACTTTTGCGATACCCCAACTCTTTTTCCAGCACCACCATCAAGTCAAAATTATGATTTGTCCAATACTTTGGGTTATAAAACAACTACCATTCCCATCAGTAGCTGTATTTTGAATTTAGTGCTAACTAGCAAAAGAGAGCATGCTAATGCACTAAACTAAGATGATGAACATGGTAAACATTACACCTGCTTAACATCAGCATGTTAGCCATGTCATTATGAGTGTGTTTGTTAGCATGCTGACAATATCTACTAGCTCAAAGCACCGCTGTGCTGAAGTACCCAAATGGAACTGGAATGGTGAAAGTAAAAAAATAAGGAGGGCAATAGAAAGGCATACATGTGTGAGTAATACAAAATATTTAAGTGATCCGGCTGCTCTTTGTACTGGAGTGCTGGATTAGTACAATAGTGACTTCAGGCCTGGGGAATTTACAGCTGCAGCCCAGCGGGATCTGATCTGACCTGGCCGAACTAATAAAGTGAATGGAGCCGGACAAGACACTGACTATGTTTACATGCACGTAGAGCCTGTCTGTTGGTAAGAGCTATACACCAATTGTATTCAGGTAGAGCTGACCTTGAGTTTTAGTGTCACTGCTGGCCTATTAACAGAATAATTCTGTCCACCTCAGGTTCCCTGCAGGAGTTCACCTAGCCCCTCAGAAATCAACATGTTTTAAATCAGAGAAAGCCAGTCATCTCAGCCTGTTTTAACATAATAATGGTTATTATTCAATTAGCTTATGGTGTTTACTTTCACTGATACGTAAAAAACAAACAAAAAAAAAAAACACTTCTAGACTCTTTTATGAAGGTCTGGAAAGACAGGTTAAACCGAGAATGCCACCATCGGGACAAAATGCATCACCACCCAAAACTCACCACGACAACATTTTAACAAAAAAAGGTAACCTTTCCTTTCCCCAGTTGAGGTAATATGACTCTGAGGGGAATAAGGAAATGATAGAATGACGCACATCCACAAATAGAAAGCATGCACAAGCAGCTGATAATTACCAGGTGGAGTTGTTGGGCTTCCTGAATCTGAGCCAATTTTATTGATTTGTTCTATGGGAATACTCTCCAGTAAGTTTGATCTTCACACTAAGGGGAGTGATTACTTCATTTAATCCTACTTTCAGAAGACACAGCCCTTTTCATTTATTATTATTCCTCATACAGTATATACCTCACAATAGCTTACGTCTAAACTCTACAATGCGGTTATTGAGATAAACATTTTACTCCATTTACGTAACTGCAGGCTGAAAACTGTAAACGATTGTAGTTGCTTGGAATCAGGTTCATATTCATTAAACAATCAATTATTGTGCACAGAAGCCACTCACCCAAACAGAAAGGAATAGTCATGTGTGGCAAAGTTTACTTCCTGTTTATGAAACTTTACCATGCAAATGACACTTGAAACTACAGAGGAAGATACTTAATGAGGAAGCTTTACTACATCCTTTAGTTTCTAATTTCAAACTCTGTTTATGTAACCTATTACTGTCTGGTCACAGGAATATATGACATGGCCAGCTTTTGTCTCTTTTCATTCTTTCTTTCTTTCTTTCTTTCTTTCTTTCTTTCTCGAACAAAAAATAACAATAAATTAAAATATAACACCACAATAAGTGCGTAGCAACACACCAAAAGGAAAAACAATATCTATAAAGTATTACAAACAATATGTTCAATCTTTCCGAAAAGGAGCAGGAGGAAACTTGTTATTTTTTCCATTTCCTCATTCAACTTTAAATAGTTCCTGTATATATTATATATTTTGTATATGTATGTATCATATATTTTATATTATATATTATATATTCGTAGCAAGATAACAAATATACATAAAATATATATCATTTTTAACACTTTTTCTTTCTCTGTGTGGCCAGAAAGGTTGAGATCTGACAGAAAACAGTCATTGTGATATATAAAGGCTACTTGTGCTACATTGGGGGGTTATAATTCAACCACCTCAGGCCACTACGGTTTTTTCTGGCACCCCCCTACAGCCCCCACCACTGCAGCCTAAACCCACTACCCCCATTCAAAATGAATGGAAAGGCTTGCGTTTTCGCCGGACCGCTTGAGGACTGTTGCAGTCTATGTGAACGCAGGCTTAGCTTGGGATGGATGTTTTTTGCTTCCATTTTTCGAGCTAAACAAATATGATGGCTGTTTTGAAACTATCCACTAAAATCAGTCATGAAATAAATTTGAGGCAAAAAATTGTCTGTTCAGTTGCAGCATCATGTTTAATTTTCTAGATCAAGATGAATATTGGCAGGTGGAAAGAAAGTAAGTCACCCTCAGTGTGTGCCATCATTTGTGTGACAAAGAAAAGCATTAAATCCTGACTTCTTAGGATCCAGCAAATACATTTTTGCTTAACTAAATGACTAAAACAATTATTCTATAATCAAAATACATGTAATAATTCATTTTCTGTTGATTGACATATTGATTAATCAGCTTATCGCTGCAGCTCTACATCAACAGCACATGAAAAAATCAAGGAGTTTTTAGTATGCTTACTGACTGTTTTGTTTATACTTACTTTCGTCACTTTTTACAGTGTGAACACACCACATTCTCTAACCTGCTTAAAATTGTTGTCGCTTGTCTTAGTTTTAGGCCCTTGGTTGGTCTCTCTTAAAATGAATTCTTGTCTCTTCCTGTATTTTATTTAACTTGCAATCGAACAATTCCAAATCTTAAAATTAAAGTTAATACAATAAAAACTAACTGCAGAATACAGTAAAGCCTCATACTTTTAAGAAATCCTCTACAGCTGGGTTCCTGAGGTTTAGTTTCTCTAGAGAACTTGGGAAGAGGGAGTTGAAATTCTTGAGTTGATAATCATCAACTGCAATGTCCTATATACACTCCCCCAGAGGTA